>BQKZ01012694.1:0-10461 GCA_036244855.1 Temnopleurus reevesii | reverse complement strand
TCCCCCCCCCCCCTCCCCGAAAAAATCCTAATATTCATACTAATGTTAAAGCAACAAAATAAACCATCACTCAATTTAGCTTTGGCTAACATTCCAGAAGTTGCACAGCAGATAAACAAGAACATGAAAAAAAAACCTCACCTTTGGTTCTGGGATGACGATCTCTTCCTCCAAGATTTTGGCCAGCTCGTTCTTCCTCTTCCGTACTTTTTTCTTTTTCTCCTTCTCAGCGGCCTTCTGTCTCTGTTTCTCCTCCTTCTCTTTCTCTTTATCCATGCTGACATACTTGACGTCTGGGATGAGGTTGGTTGTCTTCTCTGTCAGGACCTCCTGTTTCTTGAGCTCCTCCGAGGCAGGAGCTGGCTCCTCCTTCTCAGGCGATGGGAGGGGCTTCTGGGCGTAGGTGTGGTCAATGATGGCCAACGGCTCCAGGACAACTTTGGGTTGTTTCTGTGTGCAAATTGACAAAGGTAGTGGATGCATATATGTAAGAATATATCAGGGGTTCAATTACGCATAGACATATCCCGAATTTGACATCATTTTGGAAAAATGTGTGAAATGATTTTTGTTCCACATTCTCAGAATATGAAAATGAATGACAATTTGTTTTCTTTATGTCATTTATGTCATTTATTAGGTCATTGTGTTTATTAGAAAAGTCACATTTTCCTGAATATCTTAATACCTAAACCTTATCTTCGCTCAACATTGAGTCAAAATATTGTATGGTCCTCGAGATGTTCAATATGGGAGCAACTAACGAGTCCAAGCAATTCATGAAAGAAGCATAAAATATGCAACCCACATCGGAAACAAAGGGAAAAAAAGGAGACAAGGGGTCCATCTTGTTACACTAGCCATTCTTCAAAAATAAAATACCTTACCTCCTAATTGCTGAAATCTCATTTCACAAGTGAACAGAGGTTCAGAATCTAACTCTCAATTAAAATTCTAGAAAACAGACAAATCAATATTTTTCAGTAAAAAAATCTTTGGGTATTATTGAGTGAAATTTTTGGCCATAAAGTAAATCACTTGACAAATAAATTTTCCCATCAAACACAAATAAATGAACTTACAAGAAGCAGCATTTTGTAATCTCCCACATCCACATCTCCCTCTGATCCAGACATGGTCTTCTCTGATGAATCCTCATCCAGAGTGGCCGATGTATCTCCTTTGAAGGCTGTCATCTCGCCAACCTCAGAAGTCTCACTGGCGTGACGCAGGGCCTGTAGGGACTGGGCGGCCTGGATGTCCGATAGCTCCATGTCGCCAAGGGCGCCCTTGTCCGTGTCCGAGGATGACTGGTCAAGCTTGTCCTTAGCCTTAGTGGCCATCTCCACCAGGATCTCGAAGGCTCCGAGGCGGTCTTCTTTGTCACTGGTGTCGGTCTTCTTGGCATCAGAGACTTTCCTGTATTGTCCATGAGATAATAATAGGAAATCTTACTTGTATGCATAGAAAATTCTTTTATCCATAAACTATGCATCCCAAAGAAACACATAAGAGTACCAGATAATAGATACTGAAGGAGAATTTTCATTGAGGAGAAGTACATATATGTCTTAATTACTGCTTTTATAAATTCTGACCACATGGTGAAAAGACACAGAAACCATTTTCAGAGACCAGATGGTCTTATTTGATTCCAGGATCTACCAAATGTTGGACAGAACTACAACTGCTAATCTGGAAAAATCAAGGTGGGGATTCATCACGTCCATTTTAAAATTACAAAAAAAATTGTAAATGATCATTTCCTGTGCTAACTGATTTATATGAAACTATGGATTAGAGTAATAAAAAACATGAACCTGTCTAAGAATTCTCAACCCCATGAATGGTTATTGAAATTGAAAAAGGAATAAAATCTGTGGCCCAATATTTTTATGATGATCATGGTCTCAAATTAACATCAAAGGTGAATAATACATGATGGTAGGTAAAGGCTTTGTTTCAAATCAATCAAGGCTCATCATAATTGCATATTTGTTGATATTATCTTTTTCTCCTGCCCATTCTGATAGTCTACAATTTCTCTCACCCTTCAGTAGTGTCCTCATCTTCTGACTCTGACTCTGCAGAATCAGATTCCGAGCTTGATGAATCCATCTCGGAACTTGAGCTACTCTCTGACCAATCCTCATCAGAGTCCGCATCATCAGAAACATCAGACTGACTTGCTTTTTCTGTGACAAAAGCAAAATAAAAAAAAACGATGCAAAGTTTCTTCTTTTTATAAAGAAAGTGGACATTTTACTTTCCTCTTCAAGTATAATATGGACAATATAATATGGAATAATTCTGCATACATTTTGGGATGAATCATGTTGATTCCTTGCATTTGGTTTGAGAGAGTTGAGATGGAAAATCTGCGGGTTATCGAGTTCAGGGTGGATGGAGAGTTCTCCAAGTTCCAGCCATTTCGAATGGAAAATCAGATTTTGCTCAAATTTTCAGTTTGATCATTTTTTTTTTGCACATCAATATCCAGGGGAAGTTCCCCTTTAACTATGTAAGAAATTAGAGGAATATCATGAATACAGGACTCGGTTTGATTGCATATAAAACATAGTTTCTTCTCTAAAATAACAAGCTAACAATATTGATGAAGCCAAAGTATTCTTGAAAATGTTACAAACTGAAACTAACCTTCACTAAGTTTACTGGGTGCTTCTGATTCCTGCGTACCCTGACTGACTTCTTCCTCCTCCTCTTCCTCCTTATCCACCTCATTAATCTTAATCTCATCCTTCTTTGGCGAAGGTTTCTCAACCTTCTTCTTTGGTGTATCCTTGACTGACAAGTCATCTTCTATATCCTCATCCTCCTCCTCTTCATCTTCATCTTCTTCATCTTCTTCTTCCTCCTCATCCTCCTCTTCCTCTTCTTCCTCCTCTTCATCTTCTTCATCTTCTTCCTCTAATTCTTTTTCGTCAACATCAGCATCCTTGTCGTCATCTTCATCTTCCTCGCTACTGGAAGAGTAGATGAGGTCTCGCGCCCGCTTGGCACGCTCTCTGCGGTCTAAGAGGCGAGTCTCTGATGTCTGGCTTGAGATCTCGGTGGTCTCGTCTTGCTCCGTTTCTGAAATAGTTTCAGATCAATTTGGAATAAGATTAATTAAATTTACTTGATCTCATTCTCCTCTCATTCATCTCATGTAAATTTCACAATTCATCATTAATAAAAATACAGTCAAATCTCGTTATTACGAGGTTCTTGGGACCAGAGAAATATCTCTTAATATCGAAACCTTGTTATATCTGGGCCAAAATACAATAAAACATATAGCGATAAGACCCCAAAAATCTTTTTATAACGAGATCTTGTTATATCAGAGCTCTTTATAACGAGGTTGGACTGTATTTCATAATTTTTCTTTCAAAGTTAAGATTCTATAAGATTGTATATTTCTTACATAATTAATGACAATAACAAATTAGAGCATTTCCTAATTCATTTAAAAAAAGTGTTGATTCATTGATAGTCCTTTTATGTGCAAACAACCGCTTCTTGATAACATCAGAATTTTAAAACTTTTTTGTTTGTTATGCTCTATAAACTTTAATATAATTTTAAATGAAATAATAAGATTTACCTGACATTTCATCAGAGTCCTCATCAAGGACAGGAGGAGTGACTGGTCTCTTCTTATCCTTGGCCTGGGAATCGTCATCATCTTCATCACCAATCTCATCTTTTGGTGGTGGTGATGCAGGTTTCCTCTTCACCTACAGATACAAATATACATTGGCACAGATGAGCTCATGGTATTGAGAATTGCCTCTCTTATAAAGGTCCACTTCTAAAAAGGATTATTCTAATTTCAATCAGATCCTTATTTGTTTAATCAAATCCATTGAGGCATTCACATTAAAATATACAAAAAATGAATAAAAATAACACCAGCAACCATTAAAATTGGGAACACCGGGTGATTGCAAAAACTGAGAACTATCACTATCAGTTATGTTGATTTTTCAAGGATGGCACTCAACCCTCAACAAAACTTTTCAACTTGCATTTCACTATCTTGATGAATCTATCCCATAATTCTTTATACACATATTTCATCACTTGTGACACACCCACCATGTAAAACCTCTATGAATTCATTATTCTGAATTATTCAACAAAAAAATATCAAGGAAGACCAAATGTTAATGTAATTAGGGACCACTCAAAAACATGCCCTGTATTTGCAGGTTTTTTGAGAAATTTCATCCCGAATAAAAAAAAAATAGCCATGGCCATTCAATTACTCATTGTGACACTTGATATAACACTAAAAGACCATCTCTAAAATACTCTTTTTCATTTATTTCTTTTTGTAAAAGTCAATATGATCAATGCATTACCTTGAATGAAGGCATCCTAGGCATGTTGGCTCTTAGTCCTAAACCAAGCCCCTCTAAGCTGAATGATGATGATGAGAACGATGATTCAAGCATGCTGGGTATGGCAGGGGGTGGTTTCTTATGCACCTTCTCCTCCTCCTTTGGCTTCATTATTTCCTAAATGTAAATACAACACAATCATTATAATGTACTATATTTTGCAATTTATATTCTTGACTTCAATGTACACTTGTTATGTCTCAGTCATGGCTGGTTCATTTAAGCTTTATAAATTTTACGTACACTGATATCCAAAAGCAGAAATTTGTTTACATATCTACATCTTGAAAGTTGTAAACTGCACAATTAGGGAAATACTTATTGGAATTCCTTTACAATACCAACTGAACAATACATTTTTTGATGCAATGATCAATTATTGTAACAAATCATGCTACAGTACCTAAATTTTCATTCATGTCATTAGGATCCATTTCTTTAAAAAAGTGCTTGTTTTCATATTACCTGCAATTATATATTTCGTTCAGGTTGGTATTTTAATCATGTCATATGCTTAAGATGTAGACACTTCTCATTAAGATCAGCACTCACCTTCGCTTTTGCCATGAGCTGACAGGTATCCCACCAGGTTTCAAAGGATTTGAACGCTTTTGCTTCCACCATTTTCCGGTTCAAGTCTTTCTTCAAGATTAATTTCATCTCCTCGATGACCGTTTTGAGCACCTCATTGACTAGCTCTTTCTCAGGATCGCGATGCGGTTTGCCTGGGGAGGGCAGCAGGGACTCCGGGATTGCAGGCATGAACGGGGCGGTCGCCCAAGGGGGCATGCTCCCAGCAGGGAATCCAGGATGCACGCCGAATGACAGCATATCAGCGGATTTGGCAGGATTCATCTGGCCTGGGAAGTTGGCAAGCTGTTCTGGTGTGAAGTTGGGCAGTCCATCTGGGCCAATGGATGGCGGAGGCATCCCCATGCTGGACATCATCTGCGCGATCTCCGCGGGGGTTGGCACGTCGTTGCGTTTTGCTGACGTGGAAGGAAGCTGCATGCTCTGGATGAACGCCTCCATGGATGATTGAGGAGGCATCCCGGGAAGAGATGGGGGAGGACCACGGGGGAACATGGGGTTGGGCCGGTACCCCGACGTCTGGGCGGATTGACCTTGTGGGGTGACCTGCGAGCTTGTCATGCTGTTTGGGGGCAGCATCTGTGCGGCCCATGCATTCACAACGTTCGAGCTTCGCTGGTTTAGATTAGAGTTCCACTGAGCCTGGTTGGATGTGGCATATTGCATCGAGTTCATTCTCGGAGCCTGAGGCTGCTTCTTCTCAGGAATTGGCACATTCACAACAATTTTATTGTCCTCTCCACTACTTAGTGAAGATAAACTCATCTTATCATCATCTTCATCAGCAGCAGTATCCATTGGTGTGTACTGCATGCCTCCACCCTGTAGGGCGAAAAAAGAAAACCCAAAACAATTGATTAAGTTCGTACAAGGCTTTGCCATGTGGGTAAACAACAATGAGAACTAATTACATGGTCTGTTACAAAAGACGGATGACCTATAATTTTTATTGTAAAAATAAATTTCTTAAATATGAAATTTGACTGGCCCTTCAATTTGGAAAATGGTGTCACAAATTTACTGAATACAATAGGAAGCCAGGGGGTGAATTGAATAATATCTATATTACAATGATATTACAATAAAATTACACAAATATTATGCAATATACATTACAATTTAACAAAATATTGTGCAAATATCACCTGTATGCATTGGAATTAGACCGTAAATACAAATACAAGCTTATTAATCACACAATAATAAACTCAAAGTTACCCTGTGCATATGATGATAGTCTTCGATACCAGGAGTTGATGTCTGACTTCGATCTCTCATCAAGTCCGAGATGGGCGATGTGTCTCGACTCGCGATCTGCTGGTCGTAGTTACGAAGATTAGCTAGTTGCTTGCTTATCAAGAGTTCAACATTAGGGGGCGTCGTGCCAGGAGCTGACTGACCACCAGGGGGTGTTGGGGTTGAGTGATGCCGTGAATAGGCATCATTGCTGTTGGCACTTCCTTTCAGATGGTCCAGGCGAGGGTGTTGGACAGGTTCGGATAAATGCGAATGGGTCAAGTGGCCCGGTGCCCAGTGGTGGTCCATCTGATGCACCGATTCAGTTCTTGGATGTTGTTCCTGTCTGTACCCTCCCCATTGTTCTTCTGGTTTCACATAACCGGTTGTAGCTTCGGGATCTGACGTCCTCACGGATTCTTCACTTTGGGAAAACGTTGGTTCCTCAGTTCCAGGTGGTGGCAAAGTGTTACCGGTAGTACTGCTGTTTGTGCCCGCGTTGCCGGAGTCCTCCAACTGGATCCCTGGGAATCCTGCCATTGGACCTTGTGAACTCTTCAGTAATTTCTCAATCCTGGTATCTAAGCTGAGAGCAAAGTCGTCTACCTCCTCCGGATCAGACTGCGATGGGGCCTTGTCTGAGGTGACACTGGGAAGTGGTGCTTGTGGCTGAACACCAGGTGGGAATGGTTGGGATGGTAAGACAAGGGGCATGGTGCCCGGGGGAGGCTCCTCACCAGGCGGACACAGCCATTCTTCTAAAGGAGATACTTCCTCTGGAGACACAGCGACAAGATCTTCACCAGGGGGCAGACACTGATCAAACTTGTTTGGTGGTTCTCTAACAGATTCTTGAGGTAGAGGTTTCCCCACAGGGCTTTCCCATTTCTCAAACTTTTCTTTTGGTTTCACCTCTTGGTCTTTCATGGTAGGGCAGCGCCATTTGTCAAAATGATCATAACCCTCTTCCTTGTCTCTCGACTTTTTTCGATCTTTATAATCGTCTCTGGGAGTTCTTGAATCAGAATACTTTTTGTCATATCCCCTAGATTTAAAGCCCCCTCTGTAATTTGGACCACTTTCATGATCATCTTCCTCATCATCTTTTCTCTGGTTTGAATTTTTTTTATTATATGATTCATCAAAGCGATGCCTGTCACCAGAATCTTTTGACCGATACTGGCCACGGCGATGTTCTTTCTGATGATAATTTCCACCATCTTCCTCCTCCTCCTCGCTATAGTCCTGACTGCGATACCTTTGCCTTTCATTCCTTTTGTTTGGACGATAATCCGGTCTATCCTTGCGATCCCACTTTTTTGAGCGATCATCATCGTATCTCTTTGAGCCTCTATCATCATCATATCTTTTTGAAGCTCGGTCATCATCATGCCACTTTGAATTTCTGCTATCATCATGTCTCTTGGAACCTCTTTCATCATTATATCGCTTTGAACCCCTATCATCGTCTTATCGCTTTGATCCCCTATCATCGTCGTATCGCTTTGTTCCTCTATCATTGTCAAATCGTTTTTGTCCAGAGTGGCTCATAGAATGTCTCTGGCCCCTTCCTGAGTTTGAATGATAGGTCCGATTTTGGAAAGAGTCCTGGCTCTCATCCGAATGGGCATGGTGTGAATCGCTGCGCCCTGTGTAGTTCTTTTTCTTACTGGATTGCATTTGATCATGCTTTGAATATTGTTTTGAATTGTCAGCCGCATTGCTTGGGGGATACCCATGCATTTCTGTCTGATTTTGAGCAGGGAGTTCATGAGTATTGTATCCCTGAACATTACTGGGTTGAGTTTGGTAAGGCTGAGCGGCTTGGAAACTGACTGCAGGGGATTCCAGCGGGATAGGTGCAGCATGTACCTGGTGTCCAACTGCATGTTGTGGGTGACCTATTGCGTGTTGGGGTTGACCGAGGGGATGTTGAGGATGACCTGCAGGGTGTTGCTGGTGACCATAGAGCAACTGAGGATCAGGCACAGGTGGAGCAGCTGGAGTGCGAGGCATTGCAAAGCTTTCTTGAACAGGAGTTTGTTGACCATACACATCAACCGCAGGAGTTCGCTGTACTTGCTCGATCTGCTGCTGGGCATACACAGCCTGTTGCGCCTGCTGTGCAACCTGCTGTGCAGCATACACGTTCTGCAAGTGATTATATCCTTGTTGCAACGACACTGAATTCAAGCTGTGCATCAGCATGTCTTGTTGGGACGGTTGATCAGGCATCTGGAACTGGGGGTTGTTGGGGTCCTGCATGCCTTGGAACTGTGGGTGCACAGTTTGTTCTGTGAAGGCAGGAAAAGCGCCTTGGCTCTCTGGCGGTATGAAACCAGGAGTCGAAGCAGAGACGGAAGATGCCGGAGTGTCTGGGCCTGCTACAGAACTGGAGCGCTCCAGAGACAGTCGTCTTGGATCACTGTGGGCACGGGGCGTGTCCGGAGCAGACATGGGTGTGCCGTTGCGGGGATCGAGACGAGGAGTAGAGCCGACACTGCTTGGTGTGCTTGGCTTATTTGCAACCAAACAGTCAAAGATTCGCTGGCATTCCTTCCCTGCAATATTAACAACACAAAAGAAATCATGGTAGTTGACTGTTTTTTTTTATTTACTGAAACATTAACTTTAAATTCATCTTGGAATTCTATCTCTGTATTCCAAATTGAGTCATTTCCTCAACATAATGAAACTCTATACAGTCTACATTGAATTGCCTTGCTAACTCTTCTTCAAATATATTCCTTATATTCCAGGGATAATGGCATCACTTTAATCAGTCAGGAATACACATATATCAAATAATGCATAGCTCCTAATGCATGGAAAATGCTTGAATTTCTTTTAATGGGATGTTTTCTGCCAAAAAAAACCTCCCAGAGATGCCAACTTTCAGGAATTACATGTGGATAGAAATTAAAGTGCAAATCACTGAACAGTTGAACAAAAGATTTTCTCATGCAAGAGAGCGCATATTTATTGCTCTTATGCTTTCTCTCATGGACAAAATTTTGGTTCAGCTGTTTGGTAACTTACATTATAATACCTGTCCTCACACATATACCAGACTGTTTGCATCTCAAAACTCTCAATCTCTAAACAACTTACCACCAGCATCAATTTGCACTATGATGATCTTCCCCATGACCGATGTTCGATTCATCTCCAGCGCTGCCTGCTTAGCCGAACGGGTACTGGTGTATGTCACAGAAGCAAGACCAAGATGTTTGGTGGTCTTGGGATGCCTGTATATGGTTATGTCTTCCACCTTCCCATATTTTTCGGCCATCGAGCGGAGGAACGGCTCCCGCACGTTGTCTTTGAGATTAGTGAACATGATCTGCTTCGGGGGAAGCTCACCAACGTAGTACTTATCGAACTGGAAATCAAGGAAAATTTTAGTGCAATTAGAGCAATATTACTTTATCATATTGGATGTATCATTAAAAACATCACCATGGTCCAATATTGAAATATTAAACTGTAGGTAAAATTCTTTTGAAACAGAATTAGAGTCATAGTTAAAAGCCATGATAATGACTGAACAATCTTAATAATTGGGATGCCTATCTAATCATAGAAATCTTACAAATTTGGGTAATATACATTACATAATGAATCAATTCTGTTTGAAATTTCAAATTTTCTCTTGGTAAAGATAAATTTCCCTCAATCATCAGCAATTTGGTATGCTAGATTTCATATCATACAAATGGATTATCTTCACAAATTCTCTAGCAATTTTGAAATTGATAAGAGGTTCTATCTAGAAATAAAAATAATAATAATAATAATGAATAGGTACACCAATTATAGTCTCTGTTGCACTTTTTCGAAAATGCACAAGATTATTCTGTTCATTACTATATTTATCTCAAAGATAGTGACAAAGTTTGATAAATCATTCATCTTCATTAAAAAAAAATTGCCAATACGATTCAAGGGCTTGGTTATGGATCTTGAAAAGAAAACAAATCATATAAAATGTATATGATTGTTATATGATCCATTCTCATTACTTCACACAATTTTTGTGAAAGGTTATAAAAGATCTTTGCTTTTGAAAGTGTTGTAATACCAAGGAACATAATCACATTTCTGCATTTTAAATAAAGTTCAATCACTGAAAAAGGACTAAATTATTCAAATTTGCATTCACAAACAGTTTCAGCTGTAATACCTTCATTTTGGGAATGGGCAAATCCGCAACCTCTGTGTCTCTCCA
>BQKZ01012684.1:0-13153 GCA_036244855.1 Temnopleurus reevesii | reverse complement strand
TGAGTTGGACCACTCTATGGACCCTGTAATGGGATAACTTGGTCAATATATTTAACAAAAAATAAACAGAAAGTGAAAGCAAAATCTGCAGAGTTGTATGTTTAGTAGCTTTCTCTTTTCTTCCTTTTTTGACCAATGATATTGCTATTTTACTACCCTTGTCAAATTTATTTCATGACTGGCATAATCTTTTAGTATCGTTTGAAATTCATTGTTTGAAATTCATTGTTTGACAGATAATTTGATTGCTGAATTCGTGCTGAAATAGATTTAAGTTATACAACATTGCATGTTTGTCTGTATTTTTGAATATGAAATTGCCCTAACATCATCTTCTGGTTCCTTTCGTCTTTGTTTAGATGGGCTAACCAAGGCCTGGAGTTCCTGATCGTAGCCTGTGAGCCTCGTAACGTCACACATCTGACGGAGGAAGAGTTTCAGGTAAGAATGATTAAACTATTAGATTCCAACACCATGATCAGACCCCTTTAATATGGTCATGGTCCCAAAAAGATTTCCTAACATTTTGCGCAACATTTTTCTAAACGATTTTTAGAATGTACATTTGGCCTGCTGTATAAAAATTTATTCACATGTAGAAGAAAAAGGTGATGTAGATAAATTACTGAGAGAATTAATGAATGGATAAATAAATGAATATAAAAATGAATAGATAATGAATAGATGAATGAATAAACAAATGGAAGTATAACTGCATGAATAAACAAATGGAAGTATAACTGAATGAATGAATGAAATAATTAATGAATGGATAAATAAATGAATATAAAAATAAGTAGATTATGAATTAGATGAATGAATAGACAAATGGATTAATAACTGAATGAATGAACCAACGAACAAGCAAACGAATGAGTGAACAAACAAAGAAATAAATGAATGAATGAAGAAGTGAATGAATAAATAGGTACTGTGTATGAATAAATTAATAAACGAATAAATGAACGAATGAACTAATTAATGAAAAAGTGAATGAATAAAGAAAGAAAGAAATAAAGAAATAATGAGTGAATATATTGATTGCCGGTTAGATGGATGAACTCAAATATGCAGATAGATGTATAAGTGGATAGATACAGTATAGTTTTAGATATACATTGTAGATTTTTAGATGGATTGAATAAATTATAATTGAATAATTTTATCTTGCTTTCAGGATCTCCAGCGTCTGATGAAGCAATGCATTGAGCATGTGATTGGGAAAACCACTCCACAAAGCCCTGGTAAGCTATCTACTGCAGAGATCAATAAGTGGGTTTACTCTGTACACTAAGGTTGCTTTTGACTGCCTAAATATTTAACTGAGGCTTACGTGATATAGCAACTAGTAAAGCCCTGGTAAGCTATCTGCTGCAGAGATCAATAAGCGGGTTTACTCTATACACTAAGGTTGCTTTTGACTGCCTAAATATTTATCCAAGGCTTGCCTGACATAGCAACAGGTAATATATGCAAGCTAGATTCCAAGAATTGTCATTCAATTGTTACATATTGGTCTAACTAACACTATGAGATTATGAACAACCAAATGGTTATTAAAGTGAAATATCATCTGTTGAGTTGAACCATGTTAAATGATTACTATAACTATGTCAGAACATAATATTTCATATAAGAGGACATAATTACCTTCATCCTGCTCTTCCCAAATCATCTCAGATTATATGGGTTTATCCTACTTTTTTTTTGCTTCTCTTAATCATTATTTTACGTTATAGAGAATAATGGCATTTTCATCCATTTGATTTCAGATCGAATGGGCTCTCCAGACTTCCTCGGCGGTAAGATGATGCGATCGCGGAGCAGCAAGTCCATCCGTAGCAGCTCCTCATCTGAGCAGTCCATCACATCGCCAACGAGTCTTGGAGATCTGAAGAGGATCCCTAGCGTGGAGAGGTTCTTATCTATTACCTCAAATACCAGCCCGACTGAGGAAAGACTAGGTGAGTTACTCTTCCAGGGTTACTACAAAATCCTATAAAATTTAATGGAGTCAGTGAGTGAAAAGTCATGGAATTTCGAAAATTTCTGAAAATCATGGAAAAGTCATGAAATTGTATCTACATGTACCTCTCGGCTTTGCCAGCTTTACAGTTTGTCATATCTCGCAGTTTCCTTACTCTGCGGCTGTGAGGGGAAGTGGAGGCCATAAAAATGTGTTTGATCGTGGAAAAAGTGCCCAAAATGAAGTCATGGAAAGTAACAATTTAGCCATGGAAAAGTCATTGAATTATGTTTTCTGTGAGAACCCAATTACTTCAATGGATGCCTGTTATCAGGCAGAAGCCTGGGGCGGTATTCTGGATGTGTCTTATCTCAAAATGTTATCTTTCCTCCTAATTGGTATTCTGGAAACTGTCTTATCTCGGTGTCCTAATTCTTGTCTTGTATCCCTTGCGCGCCATAAAAATGTAGCGCGCAACATATTGTGCGCAAGAGAGATAGGATAATTGGTATTCTAAAAGTGTCTTATCTTTTCTAATGTATTATTTTGCATAGAAATTTAGGACACCTCCTAGCTGTCTTATCTCTGCGATGGCGGCAATTTTTCTTGCATTGAACGATCTTAAAATTAGATCGTGCTGAGAAACAACTGTCTGTTTGTGAAAAACCAAAACAAGATGTCTTTTGTGTTGATTTTTGTGAATTTCGCTTACCTGCAAACTGATGCAACAGAATGAATCTTTTGAACATGTGCTCAAAATAAGCACGTGATAATTAGGACAAGTAAGTAGCTAGCGCGTGTTACCCAAAGTTTTTCAGCATATTTCTACTGTGTTGTGCAGGGGCTACAGCTGAGCTTTTCATCGGTTTCAGAGGGGAATGGAACATCGATTTTGATTGGTTGTCTGAGATAAGATAGGCGGGTCCTAAGAGAGATAAGACAGAGAAAAGAGAGTTTTCAGAATACCGATTTAGGACTGTCTTTGCACTGTCATATCTCATAGAGGTAAGACAAAAGATAAGACAGTTACCAGAATACCGCCCCTGAATTCAGGCAGTTGCAATCTATTTTCAGACCATAATGTTGCCACTTATATATTTTTTAAGGCCCTCTGATAATTTCCAAGCAGCATCACGGTTTTTAGCTCTTGTTGAACTTAAAATGAAAATTCATGGCACAACACCATGAAGGGGTACATATGTTGTAAAGTTAAAACTAGGAAATCATGTAAAAGCAATAATACTGGAACAAAAATGTCTGATTTATAGTGATCTTTTTTTTTCTTATTGCTGCAATAGTTTGGTCTAGCATGTATCTTAAAAAATAGACTTTTGACATTGTCACTTGATTCCAAATGATTTGAAAAAAACCTTTTTCCTATTGAAAGCATAATGCCTCAAATTTTATACAGCATATATTTTTCTGAGGGGTATGAAAATTTGGTTGTGCAATTTTTTTTAGGACTTATCATTTCAAGCAATGAAAAGGGGGGGGGGAGGGATATTTTTTTTGACAATTGCAATTGGCTTGCCATTTGCTCGAAGTAGAGCATGTACATGTAGTTATGTTACAACTCAGAGAACCAGGACACATATGAAACTCAATCTCAAAACTTTCATTTCCCATGCTGTTACTACAGTGGAAGCGTGGTAGTGGTTCTGACTCTTGCATTTCGACCAGAGGGTCTTTTGTTTGAATCTCACTGATGGCGTTAATTTACTTCAGCAAGAAATTTATCCACATTGTGCTGCACCCGACCTAGGTGAGGTAAATGGGGACGGCAGGAGGAAATTCTTTGTAATGCGAAGCGCCGTAATGGTTGCAAGCTAAAGCCGGATAATAGTGAGTGTAAAGCTTTCACTGCCATGAGCACCTGTGCACAACACAGGTAGCCACCATTATTATTATAGTTATTATAGTTATTATAGTTATTATTATTATTATTATTATTATTATTATTATTATTATTACAGATCCTGGCTTTCCTCGCCACGACAAACGTGCCAGCCCCAACCCGTCCTCTTCCCCCATGCCGTCCAACCACGTGTTTCGCGTCCTCTCGCGCGACCCGGACCGCGGCACCGCCAACGGCATCCAGACAGGACCCGCAGGCCAGAAGCATGATCGGCGGTCGCGGAAGGTCACAGCCCTAGAACGGTTGGAACAGGCGCGAAACGACAAACTTCAGAATGAGTCGAGGATAGGGAGGATTAGCGATCAGCAGAATAGCCACGAGGTGGTTAACATCAACTGCAAGAAAGTGACTTTCAGATGGCAGAGGGGTTTCAAGATTGGTGAGTTTCGTTTTACTAATTTTCAGCAAAATTCCCCTTTTTTAGAAATGAGGGAATGAGGATGAATTATTTCTTAATTTCCACTCTTGGAAAAATCGGGGATTGGAAAAGTCTTGGAATTTCTTGAAAGGCTAGCTCAAGAGCGAGTCAATGATAGGGAGGATTAGCGATCAGTAGAACAGCCACGAGGTGGTTAAAATCAATTGTAAGAAAGTGACGTTCAGATGGCAGAGGGGTTTCAAGATCGGTGAGTTTTGTTTTATTCCTTGTCAGCGAAATTACTTTTTATTTAAAACAAGTAATTACATTTTTTTTCTGTATTTTCCCACTCTGAGAAAGAGGAATATTTTTTAAAAGAATTTTTCATATCAAGGAAAAGTCTGGGAATTTCTTGAAAGACAAGCTCTAGAGCGAGTCAATGATAGGGAGGATGAGCGATCAGCAGAACAGCCACGACGTGGTTAATATCAGCTGTAAGAAGGTGACTTTTAGATGGCAGAGGGGTTTCAAGATTGGTGAGTTCTCTTTTATTTGTTGTCAGCAAAATTTCCCCTTTTTTAAAACGAGGGAAGTTGGGATAAAGTATTATGCATTTTCCTCTCTGGGATAGAGGTACATGTATATTTATAAGAATTTTTCAAATCAAGGAAATGTCTTAGGATTTTTAGAAAGATGGTTATGCTTTATGGCTCATCGATGAAAAGGAGGTTTAGATGTCAGTAGATGGCTTTTACATGCCAGAGTGGTTTCAAGATTGATGAGTTGCAAAAATTTTGTACTAATATCGGCAGGATTAGCCTTGAAATCACGGAAATTCATCCTCATGACGTCAATAATTTCAAGGTTTTTATCACCCATTCCACAATTAATTTACCTTTCTGTTTTACAGTGCTAGAAATTGAAGACCATTCTTTAGTGTTCAAATGGTTTATGGCTTATACAATTGATTTTATTTGTTATTGTGTTTTATTTTGCAGGTGAGGGTCAGTTTGGAACGACAGTGTATTCCTGCATCAATATGAATACTGGTGAAACACTGGCTGTCAAAGAGGTAGGGTATACACAGTGGCCCGTATTCTGATATCAGGTTTAACTTAAACTCGAGTCTAAATCAGTGATTCAAGTATAGGAAGCCAAAAGAGGCTTGAATCTATAACAGTCGGTGCACATTCGGCACTCATAGTATTAAAAACTGTCTGGGAATAATTAACTTAAAATAGTTTTCTACATTATTAGAGCATGGGAAAAGAGAGCAGTTAACATAAGATTTATACAGTTTAAATAAAGTTTTGGCACTTTGGGCTACCCATACTTAAACCACAGATGTAGACTCGAGTTTAAGTTAAACCGGATATCAGAATACGGGGCTTTATGTTTATTTATCCATTATTTTTTCTCTTTCCTGAAGAAATTTTTGGCAGATACTTAGTAAAAACTTTTCCTTTCTGTTTGTTGGTCTGTTTCAAATGTGATGAAGATTTTGTTTAACTTTTACTTACAAGATCATGAGGTGTCGTGGTCTAGTAGTTAAGTCGTTGGACTTCAATTACTGGGTCCCAGGTTCAATTCCCGTCTGCACTAATTTGCTTTGGCATGAAATTTATCCACACTAGCCACTCTTACCCAGGTGCTACAGGTATTTGGGTACCAGTAGGAAACAACCGTCCTGTGGTTGGTGTTAGCAGTGCGTGCCCAACAGGTGACTTGCTATGAATCCAATGATCGGGTAATAATCTGAAGTGCTCTGGTCAGTTTAAGTAAGAACTGGTAAAGCGCTATATAAACACAAATATCATTGAACTCTGTACACTGTTGATTGCCCCCTTTACACTTTCAATTATCTTCTTTTACACTGCTAAATTGCCCCCTTTTACACTGTTGAATTGTCTGGACAGCCTATTTATTTGCAAAAGGGGTTAAGTTTTCTCTGTGAATCTTTGTACTTTGGTCTTTGGAGCACTCAATAATGAATTCATAATAATTTCTTCTTACTGTTTATAATCGACTCAGAATGCATTTTAAAAGTACAGAGCAAGATGAATAATAAGGTAATATGAATAAGTCACATTTGATTGAATATGGGCACAACTCATTTTGCAACTGGGCTCTTCATTTATAATCTCATATGTGAACCATTTTCTAATCCTAAGTATCCCCATATATACTATCAATATCATTGGGTGACTTCAAGTACAGTGTTGAACGCTGGTGTCGGCTTTGCAGCAACACCAACACGAGCCTCAACACCAAACTTGAAGTCTGTCGGTGTTTGGGGTTGACATTGCAAGATTCTGACGTATTTCCGGTTGTTCGTGTTGGTTGCTGGTGTTGAATGTCGTCTGCTGAACCGAGGATCATGGTTGGTGTTGACGATTTACGGGCAATTTCCCCATTCTTCAACACCAACCCCTAGGGATGGGGAAAATTGCGACTTCAAGCTCGGTGTTGGTGTTGGTGTTGAAATCATGCATTTGTTTTTGACTCGCATAACAGTAGCAGTTTCGCTACGACAGCTCGTGACATGTCGGTGGTTAAATTCACCTCACAGAGAAAGTTGCTTGTAAAAACTAAAAGCGTAAAATTCATGTTGTAAGGCATTACTTTTATTTCTAGATTCTAAAAATGATTACACTATTTGTATGATTTGAAATACATTAATTTGAGAATTTCGGATCGAAAATTATTTCATCGTCGAGCTTTTCGCGAGACTTTGTGCGAGAGCGCATGACGTCACTCGGTGTGGAGGCTGGTATTGAACGATCGATACGGCTATCGTATCGCTTGACCAGCGGTGTTGGAGCTCGGTTTACTGGCCATTTTGCTCTCTCAACAGCATCATCAACACCGAACACCGTACTTTAAGTCACCCATTGTGCAATTCCAGATTCGCTTTCAGTGGAAGGACCATCAGTTGGTAAGGGACATCGCAGCTGAGATAGAAAAGCTGGAGGGAATTCGGCATGCTAACCTTCATTATAACACGACCCTGAAAGGCATTTTAAATGTGTAGGGCAAGATGAATAGTACTCAAACTTGATTGATAACTCCTTATGCAAACGAGCCATTCATTTATTAACCTCATGTGAACTGTTTTCTAAGCCCAACTGTCCCCATTTATACTATCATTATCATTGTTCAATTCCAGATGCGTTTTCAGAGGAACGACCACCAGGTGATAAGGGACATCGCAGATGAGATCAAGAACCTCGAGGGAATTCGGCATGCCAATCTTGTCCGCTACTATGGTGTGGAAATACACAGGGTAAGTGCAATTAGGACAAAATAAAATTGTTTAGATGCCCAAGAATGATGTTTTGGAAAAATTGCATCGGTCGGAAAGTTTTTTTTTTATTAAAAAGAAAATTAGGACAGATTTCATGTCGAGAATAACTTGGAATGGGTTAAAAGCCTGAAAATCACACTTTATATTGTATGTCACATGTTTATCTCTAATTTTACTGATGATGCCTGTTCTGGTTTTATTTCTCATGTTATCTTTTAATATTAGTAGGATGTTTAGAAAAATTTTAGTGGAAAAAAAAGGGGTAAGGTGGGCCATTTTCAGAGGATCGGTTTGTCTTGGCAATCCAAACAATGTTGGGGGGGGGGCCTAGCAGAGATGCATTAAAAATTCACTAGGGACCTTTTTTGATAGTTTCATTTCACTATGGACTCAGTTTTCAGAATGTATGTTTGAGCGGGAGACATCATACAACAACTTATCACTCATGTATGAAAATGATAACAATGTGCTTGATAATGTTAGGACTTTAATTGGGATATTTCCAGAAATAGACAACCTTGTAAAGAAATTTTTTACATTTAAAGGCATTCTGTAATAAGGCAAAATTATCACAAACACAGTATGTGACCCTCTCCAAAAAGAGTGAAAATAGAGCGGCGCTCAGAAAGCATGTGGCTTTGGGCCAGCGGAATGATCATGCATTAGTCACCGAAGCTCCCCGCATAACTTTATTCGCAGCCATTCACTTGTGATGGAAGGCTTGAATTCATATGAAAAGATGCCTTATGCATACTCCGGAATGGTTAGTATCTATGCGGATGTCATATTACAACTTAGAAGAATGATTGTAAAGGCCAGTTTGGTTTGTGTTTGTACTGAATTTGGGGGTTTCTGTTTTTATTTTTGCATCATTGCCCTATAAAAAATGGAAGCATTAAAACAAACCACAGTGCTTCTAACATAGCTACCAAGTACTACTAATCTTGAGCAATCATTACTAATTTGGGCCCCAGAATTATCAAGTTTGTGTTTATAAACCCAGTAATAGTATTCTCGTAATCAGAATACTGTGTGCTAAGAAGCATGGGTATTACGCGCCTATTAAATGTTATGAATTATTAGTATTCTATTATTTAGTAAATAATTACTAATTTTAGCAACATTTGCACCATGAATTTCAATGTAAAATACCGGTATATGAAGATAAGTAATTTGTCACAGGATTATTACCAATTTTAATTGGCTCATGTTGGCAGCTATGCATTTACTAGACTGTGTGGATAACTTGATTTTAAGGATGCTGTAAGTCAAACAGTTTTTTGGTAACGTAAACATCTTTTGCAGTGTCCACCAAATCGCCTGGATTGGAGTCAATACGTAAGACGTTTGATTGGAGATCGCATCATAGGCTTAATTTGCATCATGTAATATTTGCTAGCTTGCATGCTGAGTTTGAAATAGCATGAGAGAAATCAGGTATACAGAAAAGTAGCGAATTTATGTGTATTATACATCGGTTCATAGGTGCTGCTTTGACGTCTTGACGCAATTTGAACAAGTAATGATTCATTACATGAAATATTCTTCATATGCAAGTATCATGCAGGTTTGCCAATCATTATGGAATTATTTCGGAATATGGATGAGATATATCCTCAAGTAATTTGATTTCTTAATACTTGAATGAATGACAAAGTAAAAAGCTTTTGCCATACAGGCAAACTGTCTATAGTGGTCATCCAAGAGAAACAGAAGAAGCGGCCACTGTAGACTGGTGGCCTCTATAGACAGGTTCCATGACGCAAATTTTCATCAGGAGGGAAACAATTTAGGTGGCCACTATAGTCAGGTAGTCACTATAGACAGGTGACAGGTTTTACTGTAGTTACTTTCATGAGAGAAAAAACATTTGGTTCAGTTGTTTTGCAATTGGCATTCTCATTTGTGCTCTCATACATATTCTGTACTGGTTGGCACCTCTGCATTTAAAGTACATATTTCAAATAGATATTATTCATAATGAATTGAATGGAACAAGAGTATTGCAGAAGCATGCAATAGTAACATGTGCCAATGAGAAAACTTATTACATCGCATGTTACTGATAATGTTATGCAATTATTTTGATATGAACAGTGATGCAAAGAAGCCTCCAAGATAAGGAACAGTCTATTAGTATTGTATACATTTACTAATGCATGGGATTGAAAATCCTTTATCAAATGCTCTTAATTGCTTCGACATATTTTAACAATTTTATAAGGGCTAATTATAAGAACAAAAAACATTCACTTGCATGCAAAACAATACAAATTCAATTACCAAATTACCGGTAAACAAGAGCATCTATCATATCTTTTAAATTCTATTTTTGCATGTTTGCTCTACAATTTAAAAAATCTCACCCTTCTTATGCTTTATTTTTCCTTTATTTAGAATTCATGTTTCCTTTTCTTATCTTTTGTTGCTCCCTTATACCTTAATTTCCTTTATTTTACATGCTCCCATCAACCTCCCTTTGTTCCATTTCTCTACTGTTTTTTCCTAATCAAAGATTGCTTCTCAAGGCTCAGCCCCTTCCCTTTCTGAGGCCAGAAAAATTATTTTAAAGGGGAACCAGCCTTTGGCATTATCATGCTCTCATTGAATGAAGAAAAATCAGATGAACAAACTGTGAAAATTTGAGCAAAATCGGACAACCCGTTCAAAAATTATGAATTTTCAAAGTCTCTGAGATATGATGATCTCTATCGCTGATGGGGATCCGTGCGATCGGCCAATTCGATGCAATATGTGACGTCATGTCGGACAACTCCTCATTCACTTTGTACATAAGAATTTTTAAAAATGGGTTAATGTAAAATTTAGAGTAAGGTTGCAACATCATTCTTCTCAAAATACATGCAGAATCAATACAGAAATGCTATACCCCAATCAGAAATTGGCATTTTGTGGACTTTTCCGAAAAAAGGAGAAAATGTGAAAATTTGTATACAGAGTGAATGAGGAGTTGTCCGACATGACGTCACGGATTCCGTCAAATTTGCCGATCGCACGGATCCCCATGAGCGGTAGGGATCGTCATACATTTATCTCTGTGACTTTGAAAAGTCATAACTTTTGAACGGGTTGTCCGATTTTGCTTAAATTTTCACAGTTTGTTCATCTGATTTTTCTTCATTCAATGAGAGCAAGATAATCCCAGGGGTTGGTTTCCCTTTAAGCGTGGGCTTAACATGTTGGTAACCAAATCTCTTTGATGGCATAATACCACAGTTCTATCATTTTGATAATGCAGGGAGGGGGGCACCTTCGCTTCTGTAATTACCTCTTTTTTTTTGTACCTCTGGTGACTCGTTTTATTTTTCTATCTTGTTCAATCTTATCATCTTGTTTATCATCTTATACATCTTTCTGTCCCTCTTATATTTCATCCTCTGCCCTCTCTTGACAACTTTCCCTTTTTTGAGCATGTCAACATTACTCCATCCCTTCACACCTCTATTCACTGTGAGCAGAAGATATAAAGGCCTATAATAATAATAATAATAATTGAATTTATATAGTGCTTTTTCCAGAGGATACAAAGTGCTGCTTAAAAGACATATTAAAAAATAGCTACATTAGGAATTATAAAGATGGGTTTTGAGGTGTTTCTTGAAAAGGCTGAGTGATTTGATATTACGGAGAGATGCGGGGAGACTATTCCAGAGTCGTGGGGCCAGGGACTGAAAAGAGTTGTTTTTTAGACTTCGGAATCTTACAGGAAGGGGCACAGCTGGAACGGAGAGAATATGACGTTTTCTGCTGTTGAAAGAGTGAGGAGATATAATGAGGAATTGTCGTAGACAGTGATTTATAAGTTTGAACTATTGTGCGGTATTGTATTCTTTTGGAAACTGGAGCCAGTGAAGTTCGTTAAGTAAGGGAGTGACATGCCAATACTTAGGTTGTTGAAATATGATTCGAGCAGACCTATTTTGCAAACGTTGTAGCCTATCCAGATCCCCTTTACTGATTCCACCAAGTAAGCATCCTCCATAATCAAGCCTGGACAGCACAAGGGCACGGACAACATTATGACATGTATGTTTGTCTAAGTATTTTCTGATTCGCTTGAGATTGTAGATTTCCCAGTTTAATGTACGACACAAATTCGTTACATGTTCACTCATTTTCATTTCATTGTCGAAAACGACTCCACATAATAATCTAAACAACCTCCATTCAAGCATTAACAATAGCTTGATGGACACATGAGAAACTTCCATCCTTCTCATTCTGTGGACAAATGTTGAACAAGAGTTGCTCTTTGGACTTTCTTTTGAAATAAAGAAGCTAATTGAGAATACTTGACTGAAGTTGTTTACTTTGTCCCAGTCATTTGTCCGTTCTGCTCACAGTGATTACATTCTAAAATTCCAATAACTACTATGAAATCATCTCTCATCATCTGTTAAAAAATAAATCCTGTTGACTCCAACTCGAGTAGCATATTTCCTCCTCTTTCCAACTTTCCCTGACTGCACTCTTTTTTCTTCTGTACCTTGAGCATCCAGCAGGAAGAATTTGGCACACTTAAAATTGCATCTGTAGTATTATCTTCCATCTGCAATGCAGAAGAGAAGAAGTTTATGTTAATAGAAATAATTTCGAGCAATATATTCTCTATTTACCTAGGAGGAGCTTTTAATCTTCATGGAGTACTGTGATGGAGGGACCATCGCCGAGGTCGCCAAGACCGGTCTACCCGAGGAGATGATTCGTCAGTATACCAGGGAGGTTACCATAGCGATCAGTGTCCTCCATGATCATAACATCATCCACAGAGATATCAAAGGTACATTTTATACAAATGCACCCTATCGCATAAAGAAGATATTATTCTCACAATGTTTGTTTATGTATTGGGTTATATCATCGTTCTTGTTCCATATTTCATGAGGTTGCAGGGCAAGTGGATTATGGATGAAGGGCCCCATAACATAAAGGTTTGATTAATGGCTTAAGAGAATGGTCATTCAAGATCTTCGTTGCATGCACATTTTGTTCAATAAACTAATGAGTAACCAGTCAGAATGGATCTTTCAAGTTAGCGAATAATCGTGAACCTTTATGTTACGGGCTCCAGAACAGTGACATTTCATGTATTATGTTAGAACAAGCAGGGTGCAATGATTTTATCCCTTTATTTATCTTTGAAATCAGAAGAATGAAGGAAGAGAAATTAATGCATGAATAGAATTGAATTATTAACATTCTCTGAGAACCGGTTAAGAAAAATCCTTCACCATTGATGGATTTGTAAAGAAATTTCTCTGCTTGGCATTAGTTTTGTTCAAATATTAGATTTAACAATTGGATGGATCTAAATTTGACTAGAAGACTAATGGGAGGTCATATGGCAAAGCGATAGGATGGTGTGCAAGAAAAAAAGGAGGTTTGTGCTAACATAACTCGGGGTTAAATTCTGTGCATCCCCTTCCCCATAAGTGATATCAATAATGATAGTACTTCTGAAACAATGTTACATTTTTTGTGCATAGGAGCTAATATTTTCCTGCTTTCTGATGGCCATGTGAAATTGGGAGATTTCGGAGCAGCTATCAAACTCAAGACACACAACACAATGCATGGTGAAGTTATGAC
>BQKZ01012683.1:0-11104 GCA_036244855.1 Temnopleurus reevesii | reverse complement strand
CTTTACCATATTGTCGACGAGATGTCGCCCCTCCCACGCGGCGCCCTCACACCAGGCTTCGATTTCATTGGTCGGCTCCGCGAGCTCCTCGATCAGCTCCTACCAATCACAGCGCACCAACTAGCAACTAATAAATTATTCATCAAGGCTACCGAGCTGCGATTGGTTGACAAGTATGACGCGCTGACTGTACATGACGTCGATCAGGGTACGAGCTCGTGTGTAAGAACAAAGGGACCGAAATTCTTTGAGGTTGGTGATCGTGTTTGGACATTAGGTACAGAGGTGCAGGTCTCGAACTACGGTAGTCGTGAAGAACTCATCGAGGTTTGTCTTACAACTATTTTCCCTCTTTGATTAGCATAGTGTGTTAGATTTAGGAGAGACCTATGAAAATGTGTTCATTAGAGGATTCTTACTTCGAATAGTTGCATTTTCATCTGTGGCAACAATTATGTTGCCAGTTTATCTTGTAATATTTGTCTCACGATTTTGATGTTTAAACTAGTTTAACTAGTTTTTTTTATGTATCAATTAAAATATGTCTGTTTGTCAGTTCAATATTTCACAAACGGTTTTTAATCTGTTCAACCAACATATAGGATTCTGTTAAAAGTGCATTTTGTGGAAACATCCTTTCAGGCGGTAGTAATCATAATAATGATCATTATTTGTTTTCTGATATGTTCCCTTGACAGACCATTCTGGGGAGTGTATTTGTTCCTTGGTTCCCGACCTGGACCCCACCTTCTTCTAACGGCAAGGTATTACTCTCTTTCTTCCATCACTATTTTGAAGATTTGCAAAAAGGGTTAGGTCCATTTTAAAGCTCAAGTAAATTTTTCGTAAAAGGGTATATTTTTGTCCCCAAATCTTGTCTTGAAATCTAAATAAAATGAAACAATATCATGAACATATTGCACAAAAGATTGTATGTAAAATGAAGGAGTATATTGGGAAAGCTACAACCTAAGATGTGCAAAAATATTTCACTCTAGGGTACTGAATCAATATTTCCTTTATAATCTCATGCACAGAATTGGAGGAAACCTTTTAATCATTTTCTTGTCAGATTTCGGAAATAACCTAGCATGCCAGATAGCAAACAAAATTGGCGCTAAATAGGATTTAACGGTCAAATTCAAATTTTTCAAACAGAATCGGTTCATAAAAATTATGCTATGGTCTATAAATGTGAGTGAGATAATGTTATGATAAACATCTCGTAAAATTCACTATTTTTAATTTGTACCAAACTGGTATGACGACGATGATGAGAATGATGATAATAATACTAATACTGCTGATAATAATGATAATAATAATAATATCTCATTTACCCAGAGTAATCACTTTTAGACGTGAGCTGTTCTTCGATGGGCCCTGTTATCATAATATTATCATTATACCCCTCCCGATTCTTGAATACTGAACGCCAGGCAAGAATGCAGATGGTATCACCTTTTGTATGACTCGGCAGGGGATAGAACCCGTGACCTTCCGTTCATGGGGCAGACGCCTTACCACCCAGCCTCAATTGTCAGTTATTAAAGCACTTCATTGTTTATGTTTTCTAGCAATTTCGAAATGCATTATAACCAGTAAGAAAAAAAATATGATACTTCAGACACATGCCCTCACTAAAACAGAGAAACCTTTTTTTTTGGTCTTCAAAGTCCTGAAAATTGATAACTCTTTTGCAAATAGGCTCGGGAGGGGGGGGGGGAGTACTTATTGTGCAGTATTACCATTCAGCCGGTCGATTATACTGTATACGAGTTACCGATGTTTCAGAGTAAGTGCATTTTCTTCAGGCGCAAGTCAGGGAAAAATTCCCCCGATGAAAGAAAATATTTTGGCATAGAAGATATGTGTTGTTTTTTTTCACGTAAAAGATAGAAAATGATGTTTCCGTTCCAAATTGTTTATTTGTCATTTTTTTTTTTACTTTTAAGTACACTCAAATGTATTTTTTTTTCAAACCTCACATGATTTTCATTGTTTTATTATAGGCCTCTTGCAGATCTGGGCTTCGGAGTGCCAATGATTTTCCTTCCTCACTGTAGAATGAGAGAGAGTTTATGTTTTCATGTTCATTTGGAAAGATATGAGCCAATGAAATAATAGATTGCCTGCCTCGAGTCATTAAGGAATTAAGTTAGTTCAAAGTTGCAAAAAAAATAAAATGTTTCATCATGTTGGATATTTAAAAAGTTCTATCTCTCATTCATTTCCCACAGTTCCTCGGTGACGTCACCTTGTCCCTGAAGGAGAACATCTCCGGCGACGTGACCTTTGACTTCTCAGCACCCGGAAGTTTGATCAAAATCTCGCCGAGCCCGAGAAATCGCCTGAACATGCGGGATAAAATCGCGTGCGGTTGGGTGGACACGACAGGGCAACGGTTCGACATCAGCGCGCTGCAGATGTACCGTATTGGGGACGGACTGTACCCGCCTCCCAAGGCGTACCTGGAAACGTATTTTGCGGATGGGTACGAAGATGCTACGAGGTTTCTTAAGTTTTATCACATCTATGAAGAGAATAACAAGGGTTATGGACCTAGACAGGACTCATACGCATCGATTCATTCGGTGGAAGACTTACGATGATCGCGATTCATACGATTATAGGCTGAATTTATAATAACATATATTTTTACATGTGTATATCTTATATTTTATATTGCCAGGGAATATTGCAACACTAAGGGGGTGTTGTTCAAAATCAAATGCAAATTAACCGCAACTTTAATTGCAAGTTGTAACGTGGCATTTTCATTCGCGCACGGTATGCGCATTTAAAAGACGTGCATGAAACAATGATTTTGATTGGCACGTTCCGATCAACTGCAACTTGCAATCAATTGCAACATTTAAACAACACCCCATTAATGAGATGATATTTTACATTTTGCTTCAGATGCAAGATGATCCTCACACGAAAGAGCGATTTTTTCAAATTCGTGTCTGAAAAAGTGCAGAATATAAAATAATTACATAAAGCGACATGAGAGAAACAGCAGTTTCTTCATTTGCGAGTTATGCTAGGTTTAGTGTAACGCAGTGTTAGACTATATAGTTTTTTTGGTGACATTATTTGCAGTAACTTAAATATATATATATATATATATATATAACACGACATAAAGTATTTTCGAAAAGTTAAGTCGAACGCAATTTAAATGCTCCTTTGTAATGCTATTGAAATCGTATACCTGCTTGTCATTGTTGTGTCCGCACAGTTGAATACACGGTGTACGGATTTATTGTCTGCGTTCGAGTTAACTTTTCGGAAATTATATCGTGTTATATATGCTTTGTCACACGTCTTCCAATAGCGCAAGGAACTAGCAATAAAATATCAATAAGAATAATTTTCAGCAAAGTGTTATATCTATTTGATTGGGCATGCCTTTATCAGGATTAATTCTTCTCTGGTAGTTCGCCAGGATTGCATTTAAGACTGATGTAAAATATTTCTCCTCCTCGTTAAAGGTAGTAAACTACTTATGCAGATATTACAAATACATGTAGTCAAGTAGAATCCCAGCAGGACCATGACAAATTGTGATAACGCTGGTTTATTGGTGAATATGATAGTCTAGGGGGTACTAATAACAAATCCGGTGGGTGCCACTTGGGCACCCTTGGGGAAAATTTTTTATTGGAATTTTAAAATTTTACGGAGGCACTAAGGTGACAGACATATACGAGATTTTTTTCGCCGCAACAGCTGCAGTCCTTCTGAATAGTATTTTCGGTGTCACTTTCGGGCCTCCGTAATTTGTCGATATCCACGAATGACGAAAAACGAATATGTCATCTTTTCATGAATTCTCAATGCTATACTTTCAAATGAAAAAGTTAAACACGAGGAAGCTGGTGATTTATTAATATATGATCACATGAAGTAAATTGAGGGTCACATATCCTTTTGAGATATAACACTGGGAATTTAAAAAAAGTTCACAATTTCGTTTTTCGCCATTCGTGGATATCGAAAAATTACGGAGGCCCTAAAGTGACACCGAAAATGAGATCTATGAAGGACGGCAGCTGTTGCGGCGAAAAAATCTCGTATATGTCTGTCACCTTAGTGCCTCCGTAAAATTTTAAAATGCCAATAAATTTTTTCCCCATGGGTGCCCAAGTGGCACCCACCGGATTTGAGTTTAGTACGCACTAGACTATCATATTCACCAATAAACCAGCATTATCATTGTATGTCACGCTTTGGGTAAAAATCGGGTCAATTCTCTTCGGCTTAAACATGTTTAAACTCTTCGAGTATTCATTATGTTCTTCTGGTCAGAAACCACTTTCACTATATTGTGAAAGGCTAAGGGAGGTTAACCCTCAAATAAAGTTTTGGTAAAAACAACTAATTTTGCCGCTCAATTTTGTCTTAAAATCTAAATAAAATGAAATGTCATGTTATGAACTCATTGCACAAAATATTGTGTGAAAAAAAAATGAATAAGCTTTGGTCAAAGAGCTTTATATTTTACTAGAGCAATCACTACGCATTGATGCGCGCGCAAAGCGACTGGAGTCGTTTCAACGCGCGCGGCACGTACATCTCAATCCGGTGATGAACTCGCATACCCGCATTTGCTAATACGTGGGAGCGGGCTCATTTTAATATTTCAGGGTCTTTTTGACACCCTTACCGCAAATAATTAGGCGTCAAACCTAATATTTATAAAATTTCTACCAAAATATCTTTCTTATCACAATTTTCGACCAAAATGTGTTCATTTTTTTTAATATAGTTACAAAATGTATATTTAGTGGAATGTAAATCCATAGAAGTCTCTTATAGCAACTAATTTTACATGAAGTCAAAAGAGCTTGATTTAGGGGCTTAGAGCCCCCTGTTGTTTATTATTTTAATAATCTGAGGGAAAGGGAAGGTTTTAGGGACCAAAGGGCCCTTTTTTCTTATTTTGTCTAATTATCGTGATTTTTGTTGGAGGGGGCGTCAGTCATATTTTAATCTACTGTTGGTTGTCAGGTAATGTATCATACACGTTTACTGTACTTCCACTTAGAATTTTTTTTGGGCAAGCATTATGGTCTATTACCACGGTGCTTTGAAAAATAAAACCTCTGTCGGCCCTCCGTCGAGGGGTTTAGGGGCGCCTGCCCTTTAGAAACAAGCTGGCAAGAAAACATTTGTTCACGGACAATATACCATATTACCATTATAGAGGTAAAACATTGAAGGACTGATGGGGTAGGTCGGGTTGTTGGAAGTTTCTAGACTAAGAAACCAGTGATTCCTCAATTCTCCTCCCATTGCATGCATGTTCTTCACTGGATTATGGCGGCGGACAGCCTTTTGCACTTGTCTCATAAATATGTGGGTGGGGGGTCTCTTTGGTCTCCTTTCACCTTGCGCAACCACTGCAGGCACGTACTGCGCAAATATTAACCAAAAGCGCATCATAATTTTTACTCATGGCAATTTTTGCTAACACCTAACAATTAATAATTTCCAAAGAGCGTAGAGGGCAGAAACAACCTTGGCAGATTTTGCTGCCCTCTACGTTCGTTGTATTACATTTTTTTAATCATTCAAACAAACAAACACGTGGGATGTAAACAAACACACATACACAGAGAAGAAACGCATAGATTTTGAGAAAATAGTGTAACAATTTACCCGAATAAAAAATAGATCCGACGCCTGTAATATAAACGAGCAGCAATTTTTGAAGATTATTCATTTCTATGTGGTACATTTACTAATACTTATCGTAGTTTTAATTGAATCTTTCATATTACAGGTCCCTTTTGCCTCTACCAATCCTTGTTCATCACATTAATCATACAAGCAAACAAACATACACATACAGACACAGGCAAGAAACCACACACACACACACACACACACACACATACACACACATATTTTTTTAAACCAAGAATAATACATGCACCCATGCACAGCAGATGCATTAATACCTAAAAGAAACTCACCCCGTTCGAATAATACAACCAGAAAAACCTCCATACAGCTCACTAACATACACACACATACACCCACCCACACACACACACACACACACACACACACACACACACACGTACATTTTGAACAGTGAACCGTACATGCATACATACACAGCGGATGCACCAATACATATCTACACAAGCAGAAAATCTCCCATACAGCATACGCACACAAACAATTAGAAATGGGATGGTTGGTTGGGGGAAAAACATAATGATTCATTATAGACACTAGGAATTATAATTTTCTCTTCATAACCTTTTTGCAATATTTGTGCTCCCTGAAAGTGCTCCTTTAATGGTACGTGCCCCATATGTCTGCAGCTATTGACACATCACTGATATTATTCCTTGTTAAAGGGGAATTACACCCAGACAATAATGTATAGTCAGTAAATGAAGAAAAATAAGATGAACAAACTGTGAAAATTTGAGCAAAATCGGATAATCCGTTCAAAAGTTATGAATTTTCAAAGTTATCATTTCCACCTGTGCTGGGCATCCTTGAATTGGCAACGTATAGCCAATTAGCATAATCTGTGATGTCATACATGGAGAACTCCTCATGCACTTTGTATATAAATTTATTGAAAATGGATCAATATCATATTTCAAATGATGAATCAGCACCGTTCTTTCTGGAATGCTTGCAGAATTGATGTGGCTATAATATATTTAACTGAAAAAACAAAACTTTGTTTACTTTTCTGGAAAAAGAGGAAAATGTGAAATTCTGTGTACGAAGTGAATGGAGAGTTCTCCATGTTGGCAACCATTTTGTTCCTGTACGGTGCCAATTTGAGGAGCCCATAAGAGGTTTAAATCAAAACTTTGAAAATTCATAACTTTTGAATGGATAGTCGGATTTTGCTCAAATTTTCACAGTTTGTCCACTGTATTTTTCTTCATCAACTGAGCGCACTCAAATGTCTGGGTGAAGTTCCCCTTTAATAAACCAGTTCAGAGTTGCTTTAGAGACAACTTGTCACGAATGACCGCTTTTTTTTTTCATTAGAATAGGTAGACTAGGCTACTTCTATCTTTTCAAATTATGCCGTTTTCAACAAAGCACCCTTCTCAATTCAAAATCCTTGGAAGGATTCAGGTGACTGAAATAAAACATCAATGAATAGTTCGCGAATTGTATTGCTTGGGAATGTATTTTGTTGAATACCAACAATCAATGAAAAACACTGTTGCATAATGGGCTTAATGTAGATTATAATGACATGAATGCGTGAATAATCATTGCTCCAGTCCATGATTAACTCAGTGTAAATGAAACATTCATGTTGGTGTAATTGTCTCAAATGACCTTTATCTGCTCATGCGCAGATTATAACTACGAACTGGCTAATTATTATGGATCGTGATATAATTGGGAATTTGCTCATTATGTATTGAACAGATTGCCCGACTTTGCTAAAATTTTCAGTGTGTTCATTTGATTTGTCTTCATTCAATCAAAGCAGGATGATTACAGGTGTTTGTTTCCCATTAATGATGGTACAAATTGATCGTTAAAGGGGAACCAATCCCTGGAATCGTACTCTCATTGAATGAAGAAACTGAAAATTTGAGCAAAATCGGACAACCCGTTCAAAAGTTATGCATTTGCAAAGTCACAGAGATTTGATGATCACTGCCGCTCATGAGGATCCGTGCAATCCGCAACACCGACTGAATCTGTGACGTCATGTCGGACAAGTCCTCATTCACCTTGCACATATATTTTAACAATGGATTAATGTAAAATTTAGAACAAGGTTGCGACATCATTCTTCTCAAAATGCAGAATCAATACAAAAATGCTATACCCCAACCGGAAATTGGCATTTTGTTGACTTTTCCGAGAAAAACGAGAAAATGTGAAATTTTGTATACAGATTGAATGAGAAGTTGTCTGACATGACGTCACAGATTCCGTCGAATTTGCCGATCGCACGGATCCCCATGAGCGGTAAGAATCGTCATAATTATCTCTTTCACTGTGAAAATTCATAACTTTTGAACAGGTTGTCCGACTTTGCTGGAATTGCTAGTTTGTTTTAACTGTATTCATTCAATTAAAGCCGGATAATTACAGGTGTTTGTTTCGTTATGATGGTAACAAATTTATCGTTAACTTACGGGTAGAAACTGCTTGATCCATGATTTGTGTTCGCCTCTCTCGATGGCTATTTACTTGGACATCCAGTCGTTTTGATGAGGCTGTTGTACCATTTCTCCCTAGCTTCTTCTTCTTCTTCTCCTTGAGTTCCTCCAGTCTGGAGAACTGTACACAGATGGAGTGTACAGGTAATTTGGGTAGTACAAATACGAGGTGCAGGAACATGATATGCTGTCTCGACTTGTACTTGGGCGGAGACTGACTCTGTTATGTGGCCTCTGTTTGAGCCATGCAAGATGAAGTGACCATTCATTTTGGGTTAATTAAGTCGTTCGTGCTCCATCGACCCTGCGCCTCTTCGATGTCATTCATGAACGCGCGACCTGCGTGTGTATCAAAGGTGATCAAGTTCAAGTTCAAGTTCAAGTTTATTTATTCGAAACCATCATAACATGACATAATTTCATCATAAAAACTCAATGGCCCGTATTCCGATAGCGAGGTTTAACTTAACCCAGGTCTAAGTCATTGTTATTTAGACCATTGGTTGAACTATTGAATAGCCCAGGTCTAAATAACAATGGTTTAGTCCGGGGTTAAGTTAAACCCCGCTATCGAAATACGGGCCAATAAGTTAAAGCTGCTTTGTAACTACATCAAACAATTAATGGTTTTGGGACCCGCATGGAAGCTGAGCTTGTGAGCGGGGCCCCTTTGTAACAGGTTTCACCTTAAACATACATGTACATGTATATGGGCAAACAATTACAAAATATAGAGATGAATACTAATCTACAAAAAGTAAACATGAAAAACACAAGAACATCCATACTCACAAACACACACACACACACACACACATTCACAAACAAAACAAAAATTATCCACACTCACACAGTCACATCAAACTGATGGTCCGATATCATTTTTACAATTTAAAAGAAGATTATCAATAAACACAGGGGGAGTATATTACGCCAGCCTTTTTTTGATAGCATTTTAAACTTCGAAAGAGTTTAACTATTTTTTTTATATCATCAGGCAACTTATTCCATTCTTGAATACAAGAGATGCGGAAAGAGGACAGAGTGCCATTTGTTCTCGCAAAAGGCTGATGGATATGGGACCCCTTTGGCGTCACATGTTTTCTGTTGAATTGAAAGAAAACATTTACTTACAGTATATGTTTTTTTTTCAATGAAAGTTTTACACGTTTTAGGTTATATGCTCCATGTAAGGTTAATTTCATTCCAATAGCTGCTGTAAATCAAATGATTTCCTCAGAAATGATTGACAAGCTTGCATCAAGACAAGTTATGTCTCGGCTTGCGCTTAATTTCTAGGGCGTTGCCTGCTGCATTTCAAACCAAAAAATACAAAAGAAAGTATATTCGAAAGCAGGGCTGTTCTAAAGTATACGAAACATTTATGGTCCGGATACCGTACATCAATTGGATAACTGATATTTCCAGTGACCCTTGAATAATACAAAAGAAATGCGAACGATGTCAATAGGCGGGTTTACTTATATATTCAAATGTATGCGCTTTTCTTGTCACTGAACGTATCGTTTGATAACGATAGGCGGGTTTACTAATAGATGCAACTCGAAATCTTGCCCGAGGCTTGCCCGACATAGCAACAAAGTAATGTATGCAAACTGGATTCCAAGTATTGTAGTATTATTGTTATCAACCGGTCTATGGAATACCACGTAACAAAGTTAAACGCACATGAATTTGAACATATAAGTAAACCCGCCTATAAGACTATGTGATACTTGGGATCCAGTTTGCATACATTGCTCCTCATTAAAGGGGAACTTCACCCAGACTTTGATGCACTTTCAGTGGATGAAGAATAATACAATGATCAAACTGTGAAAAGATGAGCAAGATCCAACTATCCATTCGAAAGTTAAGTATATTCAAAGTTTTGATTTACACCCCTCATTGGCTCCTTAAATTGGCAACATACAGGCACAAAATGGCTGCCAACATGGAGAACTCTCCATTCACTCTGTACACAGAATTTCACCTTTTCTTCTTTTTCTAGAAAAGTAGACAATAAATAAACAACATATATTCCAAAATGCATTCAGAATCAAATTGTCCATATCATACTTGAAGCTAAAAGTACAATTTTGTTTACTTTTCTAGAAAAAGAGGAAAATGTGAAATTATGTGTACAAAGTGAATGATGAGTTCTCCATGCTGGCAGCCATTTTGTGCCTGTATATTGCCAATTTGAGGAGCCCATGGGGGTGTAAATAAAAACTTTGAAAATTCATAACTTTTTAATGAATTGTCGGATTTTGCTCAAATTTTCGCAGATTGACTTTTGTATTTTTCTCCATCCATTGAGCGCACATCAATGTCTGGGTGAAGTTCCCTTTTAAGATGCTGAACAGGCGTTCAAAGAGTATCGACCTAGAAGTAGAAATACTTGTTGCTATGTTGGGCAAGCCTCGGACAAGCTTTAGGGTTGTCAAGAACAACCTTTGTGTTCAAGGTATGCATAAAATTTGCATCTATTGGTAAAACCCGCCTATTTATCTGATAATATGTCTACCTGTAGAGTCATTGAATAGTTTTTCGTATGTTATTACTTACAATCGTATTGCCTGTGTAATGTGCACCTGAAATTTGGCGCCGTCATTTCTGCCTTTATAAAAATGGATATATAGGCATCTTGCACTGATATTCTGAAACGGTTGGCTTCGATGAAACACTTCCTGAAGTTCGGAAAACAGAGCACAAACCAAAATAACATATTGACTCTGCAGAGCGATTGGAAAGGCGCACATGCAGTCATGGCAGTTGCGTTATTGGATGCCGATAGGCTTTGGCGCCTTTATTGAATGCGTCACGTGGTCCAGACACGCTGGGCTAATCATATTTCACAAGAAAGAATACATCCGTTTTGCTCTTGCTCTGCCAGGTGATTCGCCTATTCAAGTGACAAAGTCTAGTCTAGG
>BQKZ01012680.1:0-12847 GCA_036244855.1 Temnopleurus reevesii | reverse complement strand
TTATGTAATATTTTACATGTTATTTTAGCCCTGCAAAATTTGGGATCCTTCACCGAAATCTAATTAACTCATCCTTACATATTCTTACATACTTGGATAAAGTTTGCAAAAACTATATTTAAAGGGAAACCAGCCTTTGGAATTATCGGGCTCTCATTGAACGAAGAAAAATCAGATGAACAAACTGTGAAAATTTGAGCAAAATCGGACAACCCGTTCAAAAGTTATGAATTTTCAAAGTCATGGGAACGGTGCGATCGGCAAATTCAAAGGAATCTGTGACGTCATGTTGGACAACTTCTCATTCACTTTGTATAAAGAATTTTTTTAAATGGATTAATGTAAATTTTAGAGTAAGGTTGCAATATCATTCTTCTCATAATACATGCAGAATCAATACAGAAATGCTACACCCTAATCGAAAATTGGCATTTTGTTGACTTTTCCGAAAAAAGGAGAAAATATGAAAATTTGTATACAGAGTGAATGAGAAGTTGTCCGACATGACGTCACGGATTCCGTCGAATTTGCCGATCGTACGGATCCCCATGAGCGGTAGGGATCGTCCTATCTCTGTGACTTTGAAAAGTCATAACTTTTGAACGGGTTGTCCGATTTTGCTCAAATGTTCACAGGGGTTGGTTTCCCTTTAATTTAGTTAATAAAATATGTGCTCAAAATTTCAGAATTGCGCTGGTGACCTTTTTTTGGAGGAAGGGGTTTATCAACTGTTCGGGTGCGTATTTGAATTTATAAATATTAATACAGCAAAAATGTTTATTTGCCCCATAAGTTTTCTAGTGTGCCATGACCCCACGTGATTAGTTTACAAAGTATTTTGTAATCAATGCTATAGTTCAAAAGAAAAGAAATCATAAATTCATGTCAAATTTTCAGTAAGGATATTTGCAACCATACTATTTGATATTGATTAAAGCCAGATTCATATTCATATTGCAAAAGATATTTTATCATTCAAGTTTTTGGAAATCGCAATATAAGACAAAAATGAATAATTAAAAATGCAGTCATGACGTCATTTTTTAGATATTTAAGTCCTTTTACAATTATTGTATTAATAATGTCAAATTATCAACATATGCTTTTGTTCTATTTTGACTAATTAATGTGAAAAAGGATGGATTGTTCCGAAATTTCTTTAATCCAATGACCATTTAAAAACAATAATGAAACCAATAACATTTCAATATTTAATTCTGCATTTGAAAGGCAATATAAATTTTCTTTGAAAGAAAATCGGCAAGAATAAAAAAAAAATAGTTGAATATAGTTGTATGGCATTTCATCTTACGAAGGTCCTCACTTATCATTTTTTTGTCATTTTTCTTCTTGTTCAACATTTTAGGGGCACCCGCCCACTCCCGACCCTGCCCCTGGATATACGCTCCTGTAACCGGAGCCAGCTCCCCTTCTTCCTATGGGGGATTGTCATAGCTTCTTTGCAAATATTTAGATACCGACCCTTCTCATGTTCAATTCAATTCAATTCAATTCAATTCAATTCAATTCAGGTTTATTCAGGTTTATCACCAATTTTACGATCACTTCATCGGCTTCCAGTTGACAAACGAATCGTCTTCAAGATCATTCTCCTTGTCCATCATGCTATGTACGGTCCTTCCCCTGTATACTTGCAAAATTCAATTCCAAAGTACCGTATCTACAAGACATCTCCGCTCAACATCAGATACACTGCTGTTAAATATTCCGAGAACTAAACATTGTATCGGCGATCGGGCTTTTTCAGTGATTGGCCCAAAATTGTGGAACGAGCTCCCTCCCCAATTACGCCAGCTATCTTCAACAGAAGCATTCAAATCCCAACTTAAAATCTACTTGTTTGTTTCATCATAATATTTCAATACCTGTTTTGTGTCCAGTATATTCACTTCCATCTGTATTAATTGTCTTCATTAACTTTTCTATTCCAATCAAAGCGCCATGAGCACCGAAAGGTGGACCGGTGCGCTAAACAAGTAGCCACTATTATTATTATTATTAAAGTACAAAATAAAAGTCCGAGGACTAATAACTAATAACTAATAACTAATGTTACTTAAGATTTAGCTCTTTAAACATTACAACGAGGACCTATATAGGAGTCCAGATATATTTTTGTATGGGGCGGTGGTGGGGGCATGAAAGATTCTATAATCTGTAGTTTTCCACGCTAAAGTAATCTTCATTTTTCAGACGCTCACGCGAAGAAGTGACCGAGGGCGACCGGGGAGGGNGTCAGGCAGGAACAGGGGGAAAAAACATTCAGGCGTTTTCCCTAATTCTTGTCAATCTTTCAAATTGAAATCATGAGAATAATTCCTCCCACTCAATGGTGCGGAAATGCAAGAGTTTTATCCCTTTTACAATTCAAATTAGTGTTCCATACATAACGGATTTTCATAGAAAAATGTCTCCTGCAGGATTTGATTTCCCACCCTGAGTGAATGATAGTTGCTGATATTGTTTTCCCTCAAAAGATCCTTTATAGTATAATGTCTCATGTGGAATGCTAAAAAATGAAAGGAAGATGTATTTTTATCGCATTTATTCATGACAACTACAGAAGATGATCTAATTTCTTTCCCTCAAACATTGCTTCTATTATCTCTGTACCAATTTAACCTACGATGAATTTCCCTAATAACGCGACTCAGGTACGGACTATTGATTGGTCGGTATATTTTCTCCCTTCACAACAGCCAATCAAGTGACGGAATTTTGAACCACGTGATCAATCCAGGGATCTGCGTGTGCAAAAATAAAACCAAAACAACTCGGTCATTGTTTACAACTTGGGAAGCTACGCTTACACACCATCACCAATAAACATCTACAATTTAACACATTTTATCATATATCTTTCAATTTCTTTCTTCTGGATTTGGACGCGGGACAAACTGACGGCAACATTGGAGTGATTTTGGTGAGAAGTCGGTGATTCTGCGCCACGAACGGAGTCATGGAAGTTGAGCATGTTCCTCGGCAAGTCGCGAACCTCGTGCAGGAAAATGGAGACTTTAGCGACGACGAAGGGGACAGCAACAACAATCCAGGGGCCATGACCAACGGCACTGGTCTCGCTTCTGACACCGCTCTCGAGGGCAGAATCACCAAGAAGGCCAAGCGGAGGCTCAAGAGAAGTCCGTCCAAGGAGATGCCCGTGGTTCCACCAACATTGCCCGATGCCAACGTTTTGAGCCTCGCGAACTCCGCCAGACGGGACAGGAAGTCTCGTTCCGGGAAAGGAAGGGGATTGCCCAAGAAGGGTACGAAATCAAATTCAAATGACTGCATTTTTGCATGCCATGTAATGCTTGTGTCTGTGTCTGTGAGTGACTGTGACTCATCGCCTGCTGTTTATACTAAGTCTACGAAAACATCTGCAGCCGACAGAATGTTTTCTGTTTATTTAGCACTGACTTGTCGGTTATGTTACCTTGGTGGTTATGTTACCTTGGTTAGATAATTTGTTAAAGATATTTTGTCTTTGTTTGACTTTGTCTTTAATCGTTTTTAGCTTGTTAAAAACTTAAAATTAAAGTAGTGAACGGTATTTGAAGAAATTTGAAGAGATATAATTATGAAGAAATTTAATAGAAACCAAAACATTATGCATGGGCATGGCCTTATGAGTTGAGGCTTGTTACTAGGTAAAAGAGTACAAATTGGAAAGGTTTCTTGGCCTAAGCTGGTGCAATATCATGTTCAATTCGCAGTCGCGTAGTTTCACAGTTATCTAACTATACAGGGTGTGCGCTGATGGCGCCGGCCACGAAACTCTGTGTTTGCAATTTTCTTTGAAAGGGCACACATGCATCCTACCCATACTGTATGACACATACAACCACTTTCAATTGCTCTGCAAGAATCTTCAAGGATAAAGGAGGGAGACTACCACTAAGAAGAAGAAGATGTATTGCTGCTTTTTATTTATATCTATTTTTATCAAAAGCTTGACCGAATAAATTCGAAATTGATTTTTTTTCCCCTGTAATTAGTTGTATTTTTGTCAAGCATGTACTGTAGTGTAGAATTGCATGGTGTACTGTATGAAAATTGTTATGACAAATAGTATGCTCATGAAATTATTCAACCTAGAAAAAGGGCAGCAAAAGTAGAGTTCTTCTTCTTCTTCTTCTTCCAATGTGAGTACATTCCTCTGGAAAGAGTAATATCGTACTTTGTGCGGTGCTTGTGTGTCGTGTTGTATTATTGAGAGTTACGCATGTTGCCTAACTGATGGTGTGATTGGTCACTGATTCCAACCTAATCATGATCTTGTCTTTTTTGGGAATACCTGCAGAATACAACGCATCTCACTGAGAGACGTGTAAAGAACGGGGCATTCCCATACACACAGCTGGATACGAAAGTGCGACGGCCCTCTCGCGGCTGCGTTGTATTCTGCATGTAAGCCCTTTTTTGTTTTGATCTACAATTTGCTATTCATGAAAGAAAATAAAAAAGAACATATTGCTTTCCGTACCATACAGCAAAACTGATGACCTAATGATATTAATTTGGTATTTCATTTTGCCACCACTGGTTTCCTATTTTGGGGAAAAAGTGTTTGCATCTTTATTATGTTTAATCATCTCCCTCCATATGAACAGAACAGCAAAAGCAAGACTTCTATAAATAAATATCCTACCAACAAATAAATGTTGTTAAAAAGAAAATAAGACAATCCGTGGTTTTTTATTTTCTATTGACCCAGAATATAAAGGGGAAAACTATGAAAATATATTTTCAGTCACCAATTTTGAATAAAGAATGTTGAAGTTTAACAAAAAATGTTGTGACTTGTTTGATAGTACAATGCGTCCCTTTTCGGTTGTTCATATCTGGGAGGATTATGTGTACACTGCAGTTCTTCAAGTACACACCAGTGCACGGTCATTGTTTACACTGCACGAGATCACTTCCATACTAAAAAACTACCCATAATGCTCTCTGATATGAACAACCGTAAAGGCACGTATTCCTGGCGGTAAATTTCTTTTTCGCTGTTTGGAATTTCTTCACAACAAACAACCTAGTACGACCACAGACTGATTTTCTTCCTGTAGTTGTTCCCTATTGATACTCAATATTTTTGCCTTTTGAACTGTAGGAGGAGCAGGAGGAAAGGGAACATGGGGCAAAATTGGCCAGATTTATGACGAGAATGATGCTGAGTGCGATGATGTTCATGATCCAAACTACGACTCTGAAAATCAGGTAAAAAATTTGTAAACAGACATTTGTAGAAGCTTTGATAAAAATGCATGTNTTCGTCAATCGAATTTTGATATCGCGATATCTCCGTGATTCTTTCGTGGATTAATTTTATTTTTGGAAATATTTGAAGCCTGAAATATCTAGTTTCATTTCGTTCCAAGATTTTGAAAAACAATTTTGTATTTTAGGAGATATATTGTGCCAAGTACCACGATCCAAAATTGCTCTAGAAAAAGGATACGAATTAATGTGACCCCATCATACAGATACCCTTGCACAGCACAAGAGTGACCCGGCAGGGCGGACACGTGGAGTGTGCGCCCTGCCGGCGTTGGGCGAAAATGAATATTCATGAGCGCCCACTCGGTGTGGGCGTGTCTCCCAGACTACAGTTCTCGGTGTGAACCCCTCAAAGTTTTGTTATGGTTTAGGGGATTAATTTTTGATGATCGTAGTTAGTGAAATTTCAAGTCTTGGGACCAGTGTAGACACAACAACTATATATTTATAGATGTGTTGTAAAAGATGGAAATCCCACCAAACAATTGCCTGGATTGCGAAAGAGGGTTTGGAAATACCCTGCAATGTATTTGGTCATGTGTTGAATTACAGTCTGGCTACTCTCTCACGGCAAATTCTTATTTAGGGATTTTCCAGTCCAACATATAGTGCTGTAAATAGTCAGAATAGTGAAATTACTAGTTTTGATTCATAACAATTGAAGATTTTGCTTTAGAACAATAACTTTGATTGTTATTTGAAGTTATGGTACAATTAAACTGGGTAAGATTTAGTTTTATCAGTGATTTGAGATAATCAGAAAATGTTACAATCTTGAAGCAAACCTAATTGCCAGACATTGGGGGACTTTGGCCTCACTGAACTTGTCCTGACCTGTATTGAGTTGGACTATGCAAATTCTTTGGTTGCACCCATCGGAGCATGTCGCACAGATGGTGATGCAATACAACCACAAATGCGGTCCAGAGTTCAATATCGTTTTGAAATACGGGCTTAATGATCTGTATTTCCGCTGTACTGAATATGTACACCATAGGGAGATGATAATAATTTCATAAATTTTCTTTGTCACTATTAATTTGCATTTTGTATTAATTCATTGCTGCGGTGTACATATTACACGTACATGTATGTTGGATAAAAGATCTCATCAAATTAATCACACACAAACACACATAATAAAAGATCTCATCAAATTTATCACACACACACACACACACACACACACGTCCCTCTGTTTGTGCTTGGTACACAGCCAAATTCCCCCTGAGAAAACAACAGATTGCATACTATTTACTCAATCCAGGGTCTTTCGATTGTAGCGAGTTGAAGTAAACACTTCATGCCTCAATGCATCCATTTCAAAATATATCACACTGCAGAGCATACAATGTAATGGAAATTTCCACACAATGGATGTACATACATGTATAATATTTTCAATTTGAATAAGATATTTTATGAGTCCTATGTGCCTTTTTGTGCTTTTGTTGAGGAGTCAATGAACTTCATAATAGAGAGGTACCATGTATGTATGAAAATTCACAGAGCCCAGGGCAATTTTACATCATCCCCCTGCATTTACCCATTGGAATCTGTGGGATTTATTCTTGGAAATGTCATAGCTGATTATCTGATTATTATTTAAGTAGGGTGCTCTAATGCATGCAGTCTAGATTATCTTCCCTAATTAGATTGCTTGTCAGGTCGCTTCAATGCCCAGGTCCCTGTAGGGAGCCGAGTGGAAATAAATTTCCTCAGATTTTACCTGCTGGAGCATGGACAGCTATTATATGAGTACATAATCTTTCCACCACGATATTTTTTTTCATACTTATGGGATTTGGATTTCTTACTCCCTGGTGCTCTCTGAGGAAATTTGATAAGGCCCCCAAAAACGTTTTTTCGATGCCCAAGAATGACTTTAAAAAAAAAAAAATTCGTTGGTCGGAAAATTTTTAAAAAAAATTGTTTTTGGAACAGATTTCATGTTAAAAAGAAGACTTTATAATGGATTAAGAAGCTGAGATGCTTCTGAAAATGACTTTTCAGCTCTCAACTCAACATGTTTACTGATAACTTTCTTGAAAATATCAGGACATTGATGTAAAACAGCAGATTGCTGATCTTTTTGTACCTGTATAAATATATTCTAATAAATAGATAAATAAATAAACATTTTTTTTTTCAGATTTTAGTTTAAAAAAAATAATAAAGTCGAAGCATTTTGAGAGGAGAGGGTTTGACGGTCTGTCTTGGGCATCATAATTTTGTTGTCTAACGTTCATGCATTGGAGAGATCTTTCTCAGAAGAAATCTCTGCAAGTCAAGCTCATGCTGTTTTGGAAATCTGTCTTCCCACCGAGAAGATCCAGGGAGCTTGACACTGACAGATCTATTTCTGGTGCAGTCATGTTTCATGGGTTAAAATGTAGTCTTTGTAGCTCATCACTGCATGTCTTGAAAAGTCATAGGGCTGTCAATTTCACACTCTGCCATGTTTGCATGGAATTACTGGAAAAAATGTAGAGATCTTTCTCAGAAGAAATCTCTGAAAGTCAATTCCATGCTGGAAATCTATCCTCTCACCGAGTAGAGCCAGGGAGCTTGACACTGACAGATCTATCTCTGGTGCAGTAATGTTTCATGGGTCCAAATTCATTCCATATAGCTCATGACAGGGGCCATGGAATGTCTTGCAAAATTGAGGGTCTGTGTATCCAATTTCACATGCTACCATGTTCGCACATATTTACTGAAAAAAGAATNTTTTTTGCAGTTTACATTTTTCGTATTTAAGGAGGGTGTCTACAACCAAAATTCAAATGAGCAATAACATTGAAGGTGTTTTCACATGATATATGAAACAAAATTTTAAAGAAAGTTTCAAAATTGTCAAAATATAGTCAAATGTATGATGATGATGAATTTATATTTAAAGGCGTTTTTCATTCAATTCTGAATATTTACGCCAAATGTGTCATGAGATCTCAAATATATAGGTTTTGATGCTAGAAAATCTGAAATACTCAATATATCGGCAGATAAAATATTTTAAGATACAATGAGGTTTAACAACACTCTGTAACTACATTTTAGTTGTCACTGACATTTAAACAGCTTTAATTCTCCTATTATAGCAAAAAAAAACCTTAAAAAATGAAATTTTCTAAAATCACCATTCGTTTTGTACATGGTTAAAATATTCCGTCCCGTCACTTTCCGTCCCGTCACCAGATATGCGTTTCGTAAATCTCAAATATTTCTGTAACCATTTGGCTAAAAGTTTAGGTCAATAGTGGATTGTGACCTCAAGGGATATAGCTTTGATACATATAATGTCTTGATGAATCATTTCTTTTAACTTTGATAGAATATCACTTTGAATTTGATGTACAGAATTTTGGCATTTTATCATTCTGTCCCGTCACCGTTTTTCAAACTGCGTTACTGTAGCAACCATCTTTTCATAATTCTAATTTTTTGTCTGTAATTGTTCCTTGGACTTAACTCTATAAAGTTAAACTAAAATTTAGGTTAGATCTACCAACTGCTGTTATTAAAGAAGAAAATAGATAAAAATTTCCGTCCCGTCACCTTTTGAGAACTTTTGGATCGGGCCCTAATGATTTTACTAAACAGATTTTTCAGATTATAGGGAAAAAAAGTTAAAGTGGAACCATTTCAGAGAATATGACGGTCGGTCTTGCACATCCAAACAATTTTTTCCTATGGTTCACGCATTGGAGTGATCTTTCTCAGAACAAATCTCTGCAAGTCAAGCCCATGCTGTTTTGAAAATCTGTCTTCTCATCGAGAAGATCCAGGGAGCTTGACACTGACAGGTCTATTTCTGGTGCAATGAATGTTCCATGGTTTAAAATTCATCCCATGTAGCTCATCACAGGGGCCATGGAATGTCTTGAAAAGTTGAGGGTCTGTGTATCCAATTTCACACTCTGTCATGTTTACAAGGATTTACTGGAAAAGACGTTGGAGCTGTGGGGAAGCTATGACAGCCCCCCCCCCCCCTCCCCTAGTAAACTCCAACATATTCACAGTCTTCTCCATCGTGATATGCTAATTTGGAGAAGCTGTTTTGTATGCTTTGCTCATAAAACAATCGATTTAAAAAAAATAATGTTCAATATTTTTGTAGAACAGTGGCTCATCGATATTTCACTGATACTGTGTATACACAGTACTTTGTACATGTATGAACAGGTGATTAATCCTTGTGCACGCATTAAAGGGGAACTACACTCGGACATTAAATTGCCATCATTAGATAAAGAAAAATAAGATGAACAAACTGTGAAAATTTGAGCAAAATCAGATAATCCATTCAAAAGTCATGAATCTTCAAAGTTTGATTTACATCCCTCATGGGCTCCTTAAATTGGCAAACGTACAGGCACAACATGGCTGCCAACATGGAGAACTCTCCATTCACATTGTACACAAATTTTTTTCTCTTTTCCTCTTTTTCCAGAAAAGTAGACAGAATTTTGTTTTCTCGGTTAGATATACATGTATTATAGCCATATCAATTCTGCAAGCATTCCAGAAAGAATGATGGTGATTCCTCATTTGAAATATGATATTGATCAATTTTCAAAAAATGTATATTGTACAAAGTGGATGAGGAGTTCTCCATACATGACATCACAGATTATGCTAATTGGCTATATGTTGCCAATTCAAGAATGCCCAGAACAGATGGAAATGATAACTTTGAAAATTCATAACTTTTGAACGGATTATCCAATTTTGCTCAAATTTTCAGTTTGTTCATCTCATTTTTCTATATTTACCGAGTATGCATTATTGTCTGGGTGTAATTCCCCTTTAATTTGGATTATGAGCAGTTGGCGTGTTGTAGACAGATGGGGGTAATGAAGCATAGTGAATCAGATGATCAATGCACATTTAAAAGTAATGAGGTAATTTATCCTCTAACAGTATATTATGGGCTCTTTCTATGGTAATACAATCAGCAAAAAAGAAAAGGTTATTTGAAATGAAAGGTCTTTTTCCATTTGTTTTGAGTACTGCATGTAGTCTTTTTCATATGACTAGATAAATTGGAAAATCAAATAAATGGGGAGTCTAAAAATATTTGAGTCTGCTCATTGGCAAGCATCCAACTTCTAAATGTTGGTACTCGATATATAAACTGAGAGTAAAGGTTTAAGGGAGAGGAGAAATGTGATACAGGATACCTTACTAGATTGTGAAAATTGAGCACCTGGGAAGATCAAGTTAGCATAACTGCCAACTATTACTAATTTTTAGTAAACATTTCTAATTTTGGCCTCAGATTTGTCAAGTTATGTGTTAAACCAGGAAAGATTACTAATAGTTCCAACATAAGCACCATGCACTTCAATGTAAAATATGTGAAAATTATTAATTTGTTCAAGAATTATTACCAATTTCTCCTGGCTCATGTTGGCAGCTATGCGTTAAATGTGTCCTTGTATGAAACTAAATATTTGATGAAGACATTACAAATGTAGCTATGTCTACACTGATCCCGAAAGATGAAGTTTCATTAACTACATGTTCGATCAAATCAAAATTCATCCCCTAAACAACAATGATTCCTATGGGGTTTACACAGAGATGTAGTAAACAAAACTTAAGGGTTCCTGTCTCTTGTAACCTGGCGATAACTTGCACACATGGTCGCACACTTATATGCATCTTTTGTATTTTGGAGTCCTGAATGGAAAGTTATTGAATTAAAACCCCAGAACCTGTTTAATCATCCAGAAGGGTTAAATTATTTCTAGGAATCTCTTGAATTTCTCTTTTCAGAAGGATTACGCAGTGAAGACGGTAATAATGGCCAGGTTTTGTGTAATTTTTTCTTCCTGTTCATGCATCGCTTGTTTTTTTTTTTAGACTCAGGAATCAAAAGTTGTTGAACGAAAACCCCAAACTTGTTCAATCTTCCTGAAGGGGTTAAATGTCAATTTCCATGAATCCCTTTTATTTCTCTTTTCAGGAGGATTACACTGTGAAGACCGTGATCCCTCATCTGAGCGATGATGAGGTCGTTAAGATGATAGAGCCCATATTCCAGGAATACTTTCAGCATGGCGATACCCAGGAAGTGGCTGTAAGTATTTACGTCTTTAAAGGGGAACCCACTCCTGGAATGATCTTGTTATCATTTAATGAATAAAAATTAGTGGAACAAACTCTGAAAATGTGGGCAAAATCGGACAATCCTTTCAATATTTATGAATTTTCAAATTCTCTATGATATTGCAATCCGTACTGCTGATGGGGATCCGTGCGCTCAGCAAGGTTGACGGAATCTGTCACATCATGTCGGACTCCTCATTTACTCTCTATACAAAATGTTTACATTTTTTTTTGTGCAGAAAAGTCAGCAAATTGTAGGGTATAGCATATCTTTGTAGATTCTGCATGTGTTCTGTAAAAAAATCTTGTTGAACCCTTATTCTAAATTTGTCATTGACCCATTTTCAAAATTCTATGCACAAAGTGAATGAGGAGTTGTCTGCAAGTACGTCACAGATTCTGCCAAATTTGCCGAGGTTATTGCCCTTTTGTTAATCCAAAATAAAGATAAGGAGATAATTTTCAAGTTGTTCCTCCTCCAAATGGCTCCATGTAAAAAGGTGAAAAAAATAAAGTGTTACATTGTAATTCAACATAAGGATATTAGCACTCTGGAATACAAGTCATACATATCTTTCTGTACAATTTCTTTGATATTATCACTCCAATGTTAACTCTTTAATCTAGTCAAATGCACATTTGATTCTGATTGAATGTCATCGCTACTCTTATAACAGGACTGCTTGGAGGAGCTGAACATCGGAGACAAGATGTGCGTGAAGGTGCCGACGCTGGCCGTCACTCTGGCCCTGGAGAAGAAAGCCACTCAGAGGGAGCTCACCTCTCGTCTCATCTCCGATCTCTCCAGCAAGGGTGTCATCACCGATAACACTCTGATGTCGGCGTTTGAGAAACTGATCGGGGAACTTACGGATCTGATCTTGGATACCCCAGATGCTCCAGTGGTAAGGAGATTTTTTTTTAAGTTGTAGAATGTAGTGTTAGGGCTTGGAATAAGTGTAGATTTATAGGTTGGGCCATACTGACCTTGATGCCAAGATTTTGTTCACTGATAACACTGATTGGGGAACTTACTGATCTTATCCTGGATACCCCCAGATGCTCCAGTGGTAAGGAGCACTTTTTCGGTTATGAATGTGGTGCTTTGGGCTTAGAATAAATGTAGTTGTATATGTTGGGCCCAAAGATCTTGACACCAAAGGTGTCATCACAAATGAAATTGTTTTGTAATTTATGCAATGGAGATATGTTGTTGTTTTTGTTTTTTGATGGTGTTTGACGTGTCTACGTCCCGTACACCAGTAGCTAGAGGTAATTCGTAAAAACCTTGATTTAGCAAACAACATATAATACTGGTTCTGTCCTGTGTCTTATAACAATGTTCTAGTTACTATACTTTCCTGTATTCATTGGTTTTTATATTGGTATGGTACGCTTCTGCTGGGAGTTCTTTTGATCTATCTTAAACTTT
>BQKZ01012674.1:0-13265 GCA_036244855.1 Temnopleurus reevesii | reverse complement strand
TGTGAAATGTCAGAACATAGGACTAGAAATTTCACGATATTTGGTGAATTTTTTTTTGCAAATAGTATTTCAATGTTAGATTTTTCCTACATTTCCAGGTCATGAAATTATGATAAAAATATTGCTATACATATGTCTTCTGCAACACCAGGGGCCTGTAACATAAAAGATGCAATTAAACTTATAATAAATATTTATAGTAATTCAATGGCAAAATGTGTACCAAAGAGATGCAATTAATTGCAAGATTACTTGCATCTCTTTTATGTTACTGGTCCCAGATATGTGTATGGTTCAATCAAAGAATTAAAGAGTCTCACTGTTTTAACTATTTGCTTCAATATTTACATTTCTACCTTGACACAGGCTAGATGGAGCATCTATCTTGTTTCTATTTAGAAAGAAGACCTTAACCTGTTGACTTCTGAATTCTGTAATTCCAAAATACTTTGTGCAGGGAATAGCCTGTTCCAGTATTCAATGGGTGATGTAATTTTAACCTCCTCAGGTTGAAGGAAGATCAATGCTGGAAAATCCTTTTAGCATTTCTAATTTCCTAAAATATGCACTGTCTTCATTTCTGACATCTGCTCATCAATCTATCAACAATTTGTACCATTGTGCTAACGTCTGCTAATATCCAAAGATCAACATTTGGATAAAGATTCAATTTCTCGTTCTTGGAAGCATTGACCTTTCTTGTCTTTCTATATTTAGTTTCTATTATTGATGTTCAAATCTAGGATGAAGGAAAATGCTCACAGTTCTTTCATCATCTTCTCTCTACTCTGTACAACTCTCTTATCACTATCTAATTATTATGACACTTCCTCTCTCTCTCTCTCCATTTTCTCCCTCTTTTCTCTTTGCCTTCTAACTTTTCAATATCTTTAATTTCTTCCTTTATCTAAAATTATTTGTTTAACTAAATTATTTACTTTCTATTCTATTCATTTCTGTCTCTCCTCTTCTTTTTACTCCCTTTTGCATAATTTACTACATATTTTCTCTAGTATACATGTAGTTACTTCCTCTTTCCTCTTCTTCTAACTTCTATTTTCACCCTCATACTTTATCTATCTTTATTTCTTACACTCCCTTATTTTCTATTTTATCTTGTAGTCTCTCCCTTTGCTCAATTTTTCCTCTCCTTTTCTTCCTCCATGACCCACTTCCCACCCTTTGTATTGGAATAAAGTGGCATTGGTTAAGCAATAATGCAGAATAATAATAATAATAATAATAATAGATGCAATTTATATAGCGCACGTATCCACTCTGCTGAGTGCTCAATGCACTTTACATCATTATTACCCTGGCTTTAGCCCGGCAGCCATTCACGGCGCACTTGGCATTTCAAAGGAATAAATATTCCTGCCAGGTACCCATTCACCTGGGTTGAGTGCAGAACAATGTGGATGAATTTCTTGCTGAAGGAAATTGACGCCATGGGTAGGATTCGAACCTTCGACCCTCTAGTTGAAAGGCGAGAATCACGACCACTACACCATGGCGCCTCCAGAAGTATGTACAGAAACATACAATACAAGAGATGTTACAAAATACCGTATTATATTGATTCTTTTTCTAAATGCTGCTAACATACTCTTACATAGGAAAATACGAGGATTTCAGTTTACATGATAAAAGTTAAAACTACAAAGCTTAAAATCTTTGTGACTCATCCCGATAAAATCTTCTTAAAAATAATCCATTCCCCGGCATCTCATCGCTAATCCAAAAGAAAGTCTTTACACTGTAATTACTGTACATACAAACACCTATAGCATATCTCTCTGAATTAGGAACATGTCCCTTTATAAAGTGAAGGATTTAGAAAATTTGAAGGCCCTTAAAACATATTAATCATTCAATCCATACATGTTCATATGTTATGACATATGAGCAATACTTAATCACAAATGATATGACACCTCTGACTAAGTTTCACATATCACCATAGCCTATTAAATGGAGTCAAAAGTTGAGGGCATATTGCATACATGAAGTCTACAAAGTTCCTTTTTTTCAAAGGTACATCAATTCAACTATTGAAAAGATTTGGAAAAGCAGTTGAGCAACAAAATTTAATAATTGCAAAATTCCCTCTAAACTTTGTGCACTGATTTGGTTTTCGGTGAATAATTAACCAGGCAATAATTTTACTTTTCACAATTGATTAGCAGTTGTAGACATCGGGGAAACTTTTTAATTTCTTTTCCATACAGTTCTATTTGAAAACGTTGCTACACAAAACTTTTTTTAAATATGCTAAAAATGTAGTCAATTGCAATGCAATACACAAGGAAAATTTATTCCCTGAAAATAATGACAATTGTTGCGCTCAGAGGGTAAAATATTCTCCAACAACATTAAAGTACAGGCAAAAGTCATTTCAATCACACACACCCTACCTTCCTCTCCAAAGTGTCAGATAATAAAGTATTCATAGTGATGTTCAGGCACAGTGATGATAATTGAATGCAATCTGTTACGGTTTGATAAATATCAATTTATTTCATTTCCCATTATCAGTGTTAAAGTGAGAAGAGTTGAAAAAGAAATGTATAGAAAAGTTGAAACCTCTGTTCACAGCAAACATGTGACCAAACTCTTATTTTGAAATGAAATTCTCAAAATTTGTGTATTGACTTTTAAATAACATACAGTACTGGTACATCATTATTTAGATTATCCATACATGTGTTATTAATTCTTTAATTCATCTACCGGTATCTGTATTAGTTTTTTTTTGAGGGGGCGGGGGGCTTTTAATTCAATTCCATTAGCATGTTTTACTTGCTCGTCTTCTACTTTTTGCTGCTGCATATAAAAGCACAAAGAGTAACGAATCTGCCAATTCAACATAAAAGAGATAATCTTGTCTGATAGCGAGGAGGAATTTGTACTTGGACTCATGAAATAAGTTTTCCATTGTTATGGGTGCATCAAATGATGAATGAGGGAGATATATAAATGATTTTTTGATGTTCGATCAATATCAAAGTTATTCAAGCATGGGTGTCTCTATGAAAAGCCAAACAAAGCAAAATATCTCTGTACAAAGAAGAGTCTCATCAACTAAAGTGAAGTTTTTGCAATTCCAATCAGCATGATTTCTATCACAAAATGCATGAACTTCCACTGGTGATAAAGATAATATGTAAATGGACTTAAGCATTACAATCTATGTGTTATAAAGACATGAATGCATTGAATTAAGTGACCCCAGTAATCACAGTTCCAGTACGATGTGGCTATGGAGGTAACATTTTACATTCTAGCTTTGATGATATTAAGTATAGCTCTTTTTAATCCACTTAAGGCTTATTTCATAGCTCAATTTATGCACTATAGATGCACTATACTGATGAACTAAATCATAGCTCTTGATGCACTAAAGTCTAATATTTTCATAGCTCATATGTACTATAAATGATAGTTGGGATCTGGAAGTCGACAATTTTTTTAATGAGGATGATTTGTGATGCAGCCATATGTTTGCTTATAAATCCATTTCACACCCTAAGTAGCAATTCAGAGGTTTACAGTATCCAAGAATAAAACAGTATAGATATTATCTTTTTCATAATCAAATCAAAATTCATTCTCCCACTTACATTAAGAAGCTGCATGTCATGTTATTGATTAAAACTTGTATCAGTGGGGATACAGTGTGTTTCAATAGAATCTGTTTCTTATAAGATTTCCTTTCTTAAAAACAAATTTCATCTGACTCATCACTTTGATTTCCCTGACCGAAATCTGTTATTTTGGATTTAATCATCGCTAAAAACTTTCAAAAAGTTAAGAAGTTAAATGTTATTCCAGGTTCGTAGAGGGTTTTCATCTTCAAAATAGCTTTCCCAACTGCTACATGTTAAGACACAGTCACATGTTTGTGTTCATGAGGAAGCATCTTAAGCCCCGGTCACATAGGACCCCGGAAGCATGCTTCCGGGGTCCTATGTGACCGGGGCTTTAGTGTAGCGGTTCTGACTTTCGTCTTTCAATCAGAGGATCGTTGGTTCAAATCCCATCCACGGTGTTAATATCCTTCAATAAGATATTCATCCATATTGTGCCGCACTCAACACAGGTGATGCGAATGGGTACCTGGCAAGACTATTTATTTGTTGAAATGCCATGTGTGCTGGTGTACGCCAGGTTGAAGCCAGGGTAATAATAATGCAAAGCCCCTTGAGCACTTCGCAGAGTGGATATGTGTGATTTTAAATAGATTAAACATAATTCACCAGCACTTGCTTTGAGAGGGTTGGGATGGAAAACCTGCGGGTTATGGAGATTAAGTTCTCCTTTTCCATGCCCCGGCAGCCCTCTCAAACCAACTGCTGGTCTTATTTAATTATTCATTTACCTAGTTCTTTTATCCTTGTATTCTTTACATATACTGTAATTGTTTTGTTTTGAATTTGCCAAATAAATAATAATAATAATAATAACATAGTGGTTATAAAATCTAACCCAAATAAAGACAAAATAACCATTGGAATCATTTTAAATCAGCACGATCTGGTGGTTGTGGTGGTGCTTATTATGAACCCAGAGTCAATTCTACATCAAACACTTTGTTTTGCAGTGTGTTGATTACTGGTATTATCACAAACAAGTAACTGATCCCTAAGGCTATGCAGTATGGTACAACCATAAAATCTGGTAAAATTGACAGTTTTAAGGAATAACATCCTGGTTGAGTCTCTATAGATTAGTCAGTTTCTTACTTCCCATGGACTGGGTTTCCTTCAGAAAACACCACCAAGATGTTTCCTGTAATATCCGCTCATCAGCTCAAGAACCAGGGACCAAGGTTACCATAGTTTGCTGGCCCTCATTCAGTACCTGCCAACCTTTAGGCCTGGTGGAACCTATTTTGGGGAGGGAGAGAGTAGAGAAGGGGCAGGGTGGGGGTCCTGATTCCCCCATCATTTCTGATAAACATGCATGTGTGTATGATAATAAAAATGATACAATTTACCAGAACCCCAAAAAAATGAAATGTATATATGTATGTGAGCATGTGTGTGTGTGTGTGTGAATGAGAGTCAGAGTAGGCATATGGATTTCTTGTGTATCAGCTTCCCCCTTCCTACCATCTCAAAAACATTTCATCACTCCTACCCTAAAATATAATGAAAGTGTCTTAGTGTAGAGAGAGATATACACTGTATAGAGGGAATGAATCACAGAGGAATTGTTATTTACCCCAATGTATCATTTAAACTTAAAAATTTATGCCACAAGGACAGAGAAATGCCAACCAACCTTTAACATTTATACTTTAAATAAAGATGCAATTTAGCGGCTCCAACCCGCAGCACAGGAATCTACCCACATGAATTTCTGACTGTCCTAATCAGCTGGATTACAGGCACATGCCACAACGCCCAGTCTTTTTCTAAACGTAGAATTACCAAACTGCACAAATCACAAGTTTAAATTGCAGGCTGCACTATTAAAGAATAAATAAAAAACAGAAAGTAGCATTTAAAAAGTTCTTTTTCATAAAGTTTAAATAAAAAGTTTCCCAGGGAAGTACTTTGTGGTGATCTTCAATGACTGTTATTAACTTTATCATGCATCTGAGCGATGTTTGTCAGTGTCCTTTGAATGTATACCTCGTATTGCATTATTTTGCTCTTACAATAGTTTCAATTACCTTCATGATGCTAATTTCTTTTTCCTCTCATGATTCACTTGATGTTAATTGATCACGTATCTGTACACATTGGTAGCAGTTCAATTCATTTTATGATTAAATGTTGCTTTTTACTTTTCCTTCATCTCATCTAATATATATCTAAACATGGTCTTTATTACTTCCTTAGACTTGTGATCCATGCTGTAATGTCATTTATGACAACATTGTTATATCACATATAAATATTCTTTTCTTACACTCCCACAGAGAGGGAAAAAACATAATTTGTAACTTAAGTCCCATGCATGCAAGTTCATTTACAGATAGACCTCATTTCTTGACAAAAAACACATACTGTAAAATTTGCAAACAGTAGGGTGTGTAATGATCTCACTGAAATATTAATGACTACGGCCTTTCGAGGCCTTTCAAGTTAAAGTTATTATTGTTATCATATCATCCCTAGTCATATGGATTACAAATCCTCAGCAATGATCTCATACTTCTGCAAGACATCATGCCCACTTCAATGACAAACATATTGACCAATGTTTATCACAGAAACATGTGTTGTCTATTTGTTAATTTGCCAAATGGCACTAAACATAGGATGCGAAATGATTCTAATAATTGACATTAAGCCAACTCAGTCATACTCTATCATCCTCCCAAGTCGTTTTAATCTTCCTCTCTCTCTAGTCTCCTTTTGATATCTCTTGTCTACCTACATATGTATTATCATATAACACTTTTTCTCCCCTTCCAGTATCACGTTTCTATTCACCCAAATTTTCTTCTCTGCTCCCTTTTTATTGCCAATCCTTTGCATGACTCTTTTCACTCTCTTCATTTATCCATCTTTCTTCTCATCTACTGTATTTTGTCTATCATTTAATTAATGATACACCATTTATCTTATTTTTTTTATAACTTAATTTTTTTATTGTCATAAAAATCATCAAAAATCACAATATTTACAAATAATTTGAACATGATTAGAAATCAAACTTCTTTTGGCAGAATAACAGTAATATAGTGAATTATACAAAAGCGAGATCCGAGTCAAGAAAAAAGGTAGGCAATATTCAAAGGTGTAAAAAATGCGCAGCGTTAAAAATGCCGAAATAATCGTAGCCGAGAGGCCGAGCGATTCATCTCAACTGCCATCGTCCACTCCGTCCCCAATCACCCGACCCTACTCCCCCCCCACTCCAACCCCTCTCTTATCCATGTCGTCATACACCATTTATCTTGAGTTTATCTTACTTTTCTGATTGTGTTCGTTTACAATCATGCATATCTACCAGCCCGTCTTCTACTTTATTTATGATCTCTCTCCCACACCCAATTCTTTTCATTGTGTTAAACATTGGAACTATGAAGAAGTTAGACTACAACCATGAATATCAAACATGCACGCACTGCTTTGGGGGCGGGCCCCCCCCCCCCCCTCCTGGTCAGAGTTAGGGGGCGCCCATTTGAGGCAAAAAGGGTGCCAAAATCGTCAATAGAGTTGATGAGCTTTTTTTTCTTTTTTACTTGTCAGCCCAGCTCAGCTCCCCTGGTCTCAAAATCCTGAGTGCATGTATGTCCGACCTGCAGTAATTCTAACTAATTACTCACCAAGCCTTAGTTAGGACTTTACCCAAAGTTTGTTTCATCCACCAGATTATAAAAAACTTATCTTTTCACTTGAACTCTTACATCTTTTAATCCTAAATATTCTCATCCATACTTTAACCATCCATTGCCCTATGCCTTAGGATTTCACCCAAAGTTTAGTCCATACATAAAGTAAAATAAAAATTGATATTAACATGATTCAACTCACCTGTCCGCAACCAGCAAATATCAGCCACACATCTGCCAAGCTCCAGCAAGGTCCAGCACACACACTCTACTGCCCAATTGGCTGTCTCGGATCCGGTCTCAGCGCTGTCCAGTTTATACTGCACTCATGAAGGCTATCTGACAAGTGTTCAACTCCGGCAATCAAGGGGCCTGCCAAGTTTAGAAGGCAACATGGGAGGAAGAGAGAGACCGGGAAAGAGTGAGAGAATGAAAATACACTTAATCGTGACCATTATAAACATAGCTGGAGAACAGAAGCTTTGGTTAATATTTCTTGTCACGGGAGAAAAAATTGGAAACATATTTGGCAGCTATTTGCCGCAGAGCTAACTTTAATGGGAGAAAATCTGAATGCCTTTAAAAGAAAATATGTATTTTTTTGCCGTTCCATTATCGTTCATGCATGAGGCGACAGGTTGTATTGTGGCAATGAATGTCATTGTTTGGCTGTGCTTTTATACCTATAAGTGCATTCACCTAGTGTGAGTCGGGCATCTGTCAATTTGCAATAAGAATTTGTGAGAAGTATTGATCTGCGTTGTAACTGCAAGATTTTAGAGACTGACGGGTGATAATTTGACATAATTTTGATTAAATATTCATGTAATAATAATAATAATAGTAATGAACGGCTTTTATATAGCGCTTATCAACTCTTCATGAGAATTCCCTAAGTGCTCTACAAGCAGTGCAGCTATTAGGCGGATATTAACCCTTTGAACCCTAATGGCCGGTTTTCAGGCCATGCCAAGAAAGTAAAATTCACTATTCATTTTATTTGTCAGCACATTCCCTTTTAATCATCATTTTATTCTGTGCTGAATACACTTTTATAGTAGACAAATACAGAATTTATGTGATTAAAGATAGAAAAAAAACATTAACAAAGAATTGTATTGTTCAAATTTTTGACATAAGTCAAGAATGCACAAAACGTAAAATAACTCAGGGTATAGCTCCTGAAATATGAAAATAAGTCAGGGTTCAAAGGGTTAAGCTTTTTCAAAGAAAAAATTCCTACCAGGTACTCATTCACCTCACCTGGGTCAAGTGCAGAACAATGTGGATGAATTTCTTGCTGAAGGAAATTAACGCCATGGGTAGGATTCGAAACTGCGACCCTCTGGTTGAAAGGCGCGAGTCAGAACCACTACACCACGGTGCCTCCATGTAGGCATGATTCCTCTCATAATCAGGCTGTACACAAAATTTTGGCTCTACATGAGGATATTAGAGATGATTAAGCCATAAAAAGAAATGCAAGAGGCTTTTCACTCAATCCATCTGGATGTTCACATTTGCCATACTCGATTAATGAAAGATTTCAAGTAAAATGATGTGAGATCCCTCAATTACTTTGTGAGGTTGGAATCTCATACCAAATATTTGGTTGTATTTGCTATTTACTCAAGCCCCCCCCCCCAAAAAAAAAAATACTCTTCTGAATTATCTTCCTTAATTTCCTTCAGAAAGGAATTTATCCACATTGTACTGCACTGACTGGCCTCTCCTTTCCATCTAAATGAACACATACATGTATCATGTTTTTAAAGAAACTTTTCTTCTACTTCACAATAATACAGAAACTAGAAAGTGCCATATATCGAAGTGATGCCAATTTATCTTTGAAATATTTTTCACATTGGCTTCTTCTTCAAAGCTAAAGAGTACAAAAGATGCAGTTTTCATTACACACATCACATTTTCAAAGAAACTTTTCTCCTACTTCATAACAACAATTCAGAAAATATAGTGTAGAAACGATGCCAGGGTTTTTAGAATAAACCGCATTCATTCAACTGATCAAGAGGATGGATTTCCCGGGGAAGTAGTTTGTGGTCATTTTATATAGATTTGTTTACATATGTACATTATTCATTATTTTCCATTTTGGAATTCTATCTATTTACATACATGTAGTATAATGTGGAACAAAGTATAAAAGTATGATACTATAACAAACAAATAACAAATAACTAATTAATCCTGCTGAAACTGCTGAAACTGCTTATCCGATAATGGATAGCTGTGGAGTAAAATGGAGTTAAAAAGAGCTTGAGCTTTCAATCCTAGCAGAATCTTAATCATTAGCTGGGATCAAAACCTAAATCTCTTTTTTACTTCATAAAATTTATCCTTTGCAATATTTTCCACACTGACTGGATTCTCCGTCCCAGCTAAAGAGCAGAAAAGATACCGTTTTCTAATAAACACATATTATAGTTTCAAAGAATTTTTGTTCTTGTTCGCAACAATACAGAAAATATAGAAAGTGTAGAACTCAGAAGTAATGCTAATGTTTTACAATAAGCCACCATCATTCAACTGATCAACAGGATGAATTTCCCAGGGAAGTACACTTGTAGTTTGTGGTAATTTTACAATGCATGCATGTACATGGATAGAACCTTTATAGTAACAAGCACATCTTGTAATTGAAGGGTAATTGAAGGGTGCAAGGTATTCCATCAAAGAATATTAATCAATTAAAAGTGTCTACAATAGCCAATGTTGTTCTGCTTGTCAGATGCGATCGTTAAAATGAAATATATGGATAAGGTTTATTCATTGCTTAGAGAGAATATCTTTTGGAAAATAATTTCAATCTTTAGCATTTGAATTCCAAAGAAGAAGGGTTCAAATAAATGAATACATAGAAAGAAATACATGTAGACATACACTGTATAATTGACCCTGGATTCATCTTCCCGCATTCATCTGCTCAAGATATTAGACATTTTAGTGATACTAGATCTTAGCACATGGAACTGTTAAAAAATCAGTTTTGTTGATTTTTCGCATCATATTATTTTGACTAGCATATTATTTGTAGAATAATAAAAAAAAAAAACATATTTCTATGAATTCAGGAACAAACAAATTTGAAAAATATCTCAAGTCTTTTTTTAATTCATTTATAGGGCCAATGAACAGCAAAGATATTAACAGCTAGGTATTGTGATAACAAGATTTGTGTAATATGGCCCTGGACTGAATATTAGAATTCGCCATATCCATTTCACAATAGATGAATGAGGTCATTTTCCATTTAAAGAACTATACTTTGCAAGTTACAAATTTTGCTAATATATAACTTTTTTTCTTCCTCAGAACTATATATATATCCTACTTTGTGTAATGCGCTCATACAATATGAGTAACACCGCAGGTAAATAAAGTACAAAAACATTTTTCGTTCTGTAGCTCCAGTATATTCTTTTGTCCCTATTTCACCCTATTTCCAAACCACAAATTCCACTTTATAATCCTCTTGTAAGAATTTATATTGAAAGGGAAAATGTGAAACTATATCCCTGGATATAATATCTGTTCTTTTGTTGGCGGCTTGTTACAAATATTCAATTAAGAAACATGATACCTCTTCCCTACAAGTGACTTCGGATTTTCCTCTCACTACTGCTGATCTGTTTGCCATTATTCTGAAACATGCTGGCTACCATAAATACTTGAAGAAAGGGGGACATTTTTCAAATTTCGGCTACAAAATACTAGTTCAGGGGAGTGGATTGTACTGCGAGTTAATGTGAGCAGACGGGACAAATGAGTTGGGTAAATTAATCATCTTCATTCAAGTCTTCACAAGAGCTTCATATCCCCAAAGAAGTTTGCTTTCCTGTTGATTCACTGAACAGATGCAACATCAGTTTGACCTCTCTTCTCAGAATAAGAGGGAAGGAATTTTCTTTTGTGTGCATCTAGTTTTGTGAATGTTTAAAATGATTGGCCCGTATTCCGATAGCGAGGTTTAAGTTAACCCTGGTCTAAATCTGTGGTTTAAGTATGGGAAGCCAAAAAAGCCAAAACTTTATTTACAATGTATAATCTTTTTGTTAGCTGCTTTCTTCTCCCATGCGCTAATAATGTAGAAAACTATTTAATTTTTTATTCCGAGACAGTTTTGAATAATATGAGTGCTAAATGAGCTGGTATTAAATTAAACATCGACTGTTAGAGATTCAATTTTGGCTACCCATACTTAAATCACAGATTTAGACCAGGGTTAACTTAAACCTCGCTATCGGAATACGGGCCAATGTGTTTACTTGTCCAGTTAATTCCCTTGTCCCTTCTGATCACAGTGATTAAATTCTGTCCAGCATCAACTTCATTGATACCACCTAGAGACTTCAATAAGGGTGTGAAGATGAAAGTGCTCATGCCGTTAAAAACACTCGATGCATCCTGGGGGTCTTGCAAGACAAACTGATTAATGTTTATCTCCAGCCACTTGTATCCCATATAAAACATTATCTTTCCTTTGGCTGATGTAACTGTACTTCTCTACCCCTTGATTCATTTTGGCAATCATTTTGCATGATTATCAATTTTTCCATTTAGAGAGACAAGATATAAAATAAAAGGGGAACTTCACCCAGACATTGACGTGCTGTCAGTGGATGGAGAAAAATACAGTGATCATACTGCGGAATTTGAGCAACATCTGACAATCCATTCAAAAGTTACGAATCTTCAAAGCTTTCCACCCCTCATGGGCTCATCAAATTGGCAACCTACAGGCACATGTGGGTGTTAACATGAATTACTCTCCATTCATCTTGTACAGAGTTTTACATTTTCTTCTTTTTCTAGAAAATTAGACAAAATTTTACTTTTCTCTTCAAGTATAATATGGACATATTGATTATGCATGCAATTTGGATGAATCTTGTTTATATTTTGTCTACCTAAATAAGGAACAAAAATGAAATTGTGTGTGCAAAGTAAATGGAGATTTCTTCATATTAGCAGCCATTTTGTACCTGAAGGTTGCCAATTTCAGGAGCCCATGATGAGTAGAAATCAAAAATTCGAAAACCCATAACCTTTTAATGGACTGTTGGATTTTGATCAAATTTTCAGTTTCAGTATATTGCATTATTCTACTTCCACTGAGAGCATATCAATGTCTGGGTGAAGTTCTACTTTCATGTATTCTGCTACCAGGCAATCATTTATGTTTTTCTCCTACATTTACCTGGATTATCTTAAAAGTCCTTCCAGAAATAATGAATTATAGTTCAACAAAAATATTACAGAGTAATTTGCAAAACCAGTTTCTCACACAAAGTTCATATCTGTCAACTTAATTTTGTATTATTTTGTAATAGTCTAAAGAGGAATGAATGAAAGCATCACGTTGCATTCAATATTCTGCTATTAATGTTAATTCATTTTCGTATCCAATCTTTATAGCAATGTGTTCAATAACAGACGGCATCTTTAAAGTGAGTACATGCACACTATTTGTACAATGAGATCTATTATTATCTATATGAGAGTTTTAAGCCGTGCAACATTAGGCCTTGTTGCACGGCTTCAATTTCACGCATGCGCAAATCAGTGATCAGTGTTCTCGTACTTCTAAAATAATACCGGTAAGTCAAAGGCTAACGTAAAGATAATGATAATTATATTGAATGGCCTTATTTCATGAAATACCGGGAATATTGCACTCGTTAGGGCCAATATTGCCCTAACTCGTGCATTATTCCCTGGTATTCCATTCATTGCCATCCAATATTATATAATTATGTCTAGACAAATATTTCCTTGATTCCAACAATAAACAGAAATTCAACAAATCAATCCTTCTAAATGTACTTCATGAACAGCATAAATTCATTAGAAACATATTTTTGAGACTAAACTAATTTTGTTTTCCTAATGAGTTGAGACACTGTTTGTCTATTTTTAACCGCTAGGGATTCAATAGCAGGAATTCGATGACCGTCCA
>BQKZ01012670.1:13849-26570 GCA_036244855.1 Temnopleurus reevesii | reverse complement strand
TGTGAGCTGTTGCCCTGCCGTTACACCCATCTTTTCTCTGTTATCTCTCGTCTGAATGTCCGCAGGGTGTGAAATAGACAGATATGCATCTTGGCATTGGGGAAAGCTTCTCCGTCCTGTGAGCCGCTGCCCTGCCGTTATACCCATCTTTTCTCTGTTATCTTTCATCCGAATATCCACATTGTGAAAAGGCAGATTAATAACGTGAGACCCTCCAACGAAACATAAATGCTGCCACCACATACTTTTCAGGGGTATGAACCCTTGGCTATCGAATTCAGATAACCACTCCAAATATTAATTTGGATAATCCATTATGACGTCACCAAACAGCTGAGACTTGTTTGTGTTTACAAAAGTAATACGAAAAGGGGGGGGGGGGGCTGCGAGGAATGACTCACAACCATGTGATCGCTCCACACATTCACTGCATTCAATTGAACATTCACGGCACTCGCTACATCCAACAGCTGCTCGCACACTGACGACTGACCAACCAAATCACATCCAAATCAACCCGTTGCCTCTTTACCATCAACCGTATAATAAGATAATCGGTAAGTGAATCTGATTAAGTTAATTCTTGGATGTAATTGATAAGTAAGGTGTCAATGGTCAAGCTCAACAATCAATCATCAACACAACGTCATTTCCAATCCCACATGCAACATTCAAGCAACATCGCACACACGCATACGGTTTGCATTCAGCATGCACCAGTACAGACACACGGCGTGCAGTGAACACCTGTGTATGAAGAGCCATGCGATAACACTTGCCAGAAATGACACTGTACCAAATTGACACTGTACAAAATTGACACTGTCACTTTGACGCAGAACACTCAAAACAAGGTTCAGTAACCGATCGCTCTCCATAACCCATGTTCAATGAACGCGCACTCAATCAAATCACTAGACCATGTCACCAATACAACTCTAACAAATTGCCACATAACACATGCTCAGCTGCATTACTTTCATTCCATCTCAACAACACAGTCTCACGGTAGCTTGGTAGCTCAAATCGACAATGATGGCGGGGACGTTTTGTTCGAAATATACGAACACTCTAATTTGGAAATTAATAATACCTACTTAAGTAAACTTAATTAATTGCTCATTTCACATCGTCAATCACTGATCACTACACATCAACCAGGCATTGTACGACTAGACCAGGTGTAAGTAATTTCACGTTTTGGAAACGATAAAGTCCAGTTCAACCGGATTAAAACATTTATTAACGATTAACGATTAACATCAATAACTCATTTGAAAACAGTAAAATGGCATCTTGCAAGAACGTATGTACAGTATTCACAATCTTAATCCTACTCTTATCTCTTAATTGCTGTCAATATAACTTCCCGCTCTAACTATCTTCTGAGAGTACTAGTAATTATATTATGTATATCAAAATTCTAGAAAGAAGTTAATGTGACTTTCTTTCAGACATTACAAGATGATTGTTGAATACCTAAGTACATATATTACGAGTACTAAACTTAACTATATAAACTTTAACTAACTTTCCGTAGCCTTGCTCCGAGTTGGCCAATTCTTTATACTCTACGGTCTTCCGAACAACATTCCTAGTTAGTATAAAAAGGGTCTTTGTTTCTTAACCATCGCCACTCTATCCTACATGTATCTATGCCTGCATAGATGCAATTGACCTTTCTCCATATAAAATCTTCTTCTTACATTCCTGCAACCAGCCCATTCCACCATTACAATGCCTATTCCCTGAATAGGTTATCCTAGGTCTCTCCACCCCGGCTTCTTTCCTGCCTCTGACTACTTTGTAATATTTGGCCTCGAGATTCTATCTCCCAAACATTAGACTAAACAAAGTCTTTTATACTAACAACTTTCCAGTTCAACCTGTTCCATATCAGACTAAATATTCATTTCAGTAATTCCTAAAGATGTACTTAGAGTATAACACTAAATATTACAATAAATGTTTGTTAAAATGCTACAAGTAATAAAGGAGTAATTTTATAAGTCTAGCTGACATACAGTGTAATGTGTAATTCAAGGGAAAGGGGGAGAAGGGGGGGGGGGCACGCAAGAGAGAGCTGGACTCCGACACTGTTGTATGAACTGGCGAGTTACTGATGTAATACTGACTGATGATTGCCGTTCTTTGTACAAGATTGGCAAGTGAAGGTGTCACTTGAAACAAGCCTTGGTTGTTGTCACTTGAGTTACGATTGCTGACTGCCGTTCTTTGTACAAGAATGGCAAGTGAAGGTGTCACTTGAAACAAGCTTTGGTTGTTGTCACTTGAGTTACGATCGCCGTTCTTTGTACAAGATTGGCAAGTGAAGGTGTCACTTGAACGAGCTTTGGTTGTTGTCACTTGAGTTCTTGAGTTACGATTGCCGTTGTTTGTACAAGATTGGCAAGTGAAGATTGCATCCTCAGACTGATGAGACCAGATACTTGAAAGGTGGGAAAAAGGGGGGGGGTGTCGGTGTCAGGCACCGTACTACCAACCTAATTTTACACTGTCATTGTCACACATTTCATAAATTCACACTAGACTGATCATTATTATCACTCAACCGTTTTGACGACAATCCAACATTCATAAATTGAAATAATTTGTACAGCGATCTTTACTTATTTAAAATACAATTATAGTCATATAAGTCATAACTTATATAGACAACTACTGAGGTACAATTATAGTCATAGNGGGGGGGGGGGGTGTCGGTGTCAGGCACCGTACTACCAACCTAATTTTACACTGTCATTGTCACACATTTCATAAATTCACACTAGACTGATCATATTATTATCACTCAACCGTTTTGACGACAATCCAACATTTATAAATTGAAATAATTTGTACAGCGATCTTTACTTATTTAAAATACAATTATAGTCATATAAGTCATAACTTATATAGACAACTACTGAGGTACAATTATAGTCATAGCTTAATTACTGAGGTACAATTATAGTCATAGCTTAATTACTGAGGTACAATTATAGTCATAGCTTAATTACTGAGGTACCCCTGCATTTAAGTCACCCCAATTTCTTCTACTCTGGAGTGCTTCATTTTTGGTTTCTTTGTTTGTAATAAATTCGGAGAGGAGGGAGAAAAATAAAAGAATTAAGTTCTACTAAAATCTTGTTGTGTACCACATAATATAATCAGCAAATCAGCAATAATTTATTCTTAACTTATCCTCAGACTTGCATCAAATTCTTTTCTAAGTTATCTTAAGATCAACGACCAGCAGGCATCAAGCCTCTTACGAAAAATCAGCAAAAAAGACTTCCTAAATTCCCCAAATAAATTAGTGAGGTGTCTCTTTTGAAATTGAAAGGTATTACATAATAATTAAAATATATTATATAACTTTAGACTCACTTCTCAACTGGCTGTAAAGGGTCTTGCACAACGGACAATACGGAAATTTATGTCAAGTTCTCCTCCTCCAAAAATCTGGATTTTTGCAAAGTCAAGAAATTTTTGGAAGCCTCCCTTTTTATACCCCCGGGCAAGCGGCCCCTGTCGCCTGCCCATGACCCTGGGGTTGCCCTAGATCATGATTGGTCAAAAGTTCATGACGTCATCAGGCGCGAACAACGAATCAAAGACTCCTCCATTTTTGGTGGGGAGATATCACTTTTAAGGGCCAAAATAACACATATAAATTTCTAGTTTTGTTCTATAAGAGGAAAATAGTGTATGGAGTAAAAGGATGAGGATTCATTTTTTAAGGTAAGTGACATTTCAAGGTGCAAAACTTCCTCCGAAAATTAATGTACTTGACTTCACCCCTCTTTTCTGGGTGGTGCCTTCCATAGTGGCGGGCAATTTCCGCCCTCCCGCCTGTCTCATACGAACAATGTCCGCAATGAAGGGACAGCTCGCCCCAGTGGCGGTCCATATGCTCTTCATATCTGCTGTTGATGTGTTGACGGCAGACCGTACAAAAAGGCATCCTGCAGAAAAGAAGATAAAGAATGGCACATGTACAACAACAAAATAAAATTTGTTTAATCCTTATAACGGTTGAAAGCTTCCCCGATGGCCTACCTCTCATTCATATCTTTATCACCCATGACGTTGTGTCTCTGCGGCCAGTGAGAGTTGTGTCTCTGCGGCCAGTTAGAGTTGTGTCTTTTGAAGCATCCAGGGAGCCATTTCAAGCTCTCTGTTGTCTCGTTGGCAAGGAGACCGGCTGTGGCAATCTCACTATTTCCCGATGGCCTCCCTCTCATTCATATCTTTATCGCCCATGATGTTGAGTGTCTGCGACCAGTGAGAGTTGTGTCTTTTGAAGCATCCAGGGAGCCATTTCAGGCTCTCTCTGGTCTCGTTGGCAAGGAGTCTGGCTGTGGCAATCTCACTCTTTCCATTGCAATCCTCGACTAGGATAAGATACAGTAGCATCCAGAGATCAACGTACGGATGTATTTTCCCATGACACACTTCACTTTTTCCAAATGTTTTAAATCATGTTAGCTACCCTCTTTTTATGCAAATATGTTTTAAATTTTAGGGGTGAATGATTTTTGCAGAATTATACATGCAACAGTATACTTTTTTTTAGTTTCTTTTGACCTGTGATTTTACAGTGATAAATGAATTAAAAAAGGTTTCATCTCCATAATATTTGTTCTGATTGTCTTTCTATTACATTTAGATTAGTTTGGTATTGGTAAAGAGGATGGAAGAAGGTATGTAGTGTTATGCACATCCACAACCGATCCAAATATATTATATAAGATATTTGAATTCAAACAAAGGGGAGGGGACAGATTGTCTGCGCTCCAGGCAAAGATACATGCTGACAAGCACCGCATAAAGAAGGAATAGAGTTGGTGTTCCACGCTGGTGTATCCTCTTGCAATTCTCCTCATGAAGTGCCAGATGTCAAGGCAGACAGGCATGTTGGGCCACTTCTTGAACATGTGGAGTTGGCACCACAGCAATCTCTGTCAACGAAGAGAAGTTCAGGTGGTGGATGTCCGGCCTTCTCGTAGCGTCTCTCGATGCCTTGTATCATCCCGTAGAGTGCCCAGAACTTCTTCTAGAGCATTGAGACTATCTCTGACCATTACATTTTCACGGTCCATCCTCCTGGTGGCCTCTGTTATGGGGACCTTGTGTGTCCTCAAAATCTTTTCAATTTCCATCAATTCTCTCTCTCTCCAGCTTCCAGTATGGTAGTCCAGTTGAGGACTCTGTGTTCTGATAGCAACCACATCTGCATTTTCTCTTACACTGAACACACAGGGACTGTATAGCACTCAGCCACAGAGTCCTTACATACCNAAAAAGGACAGTTTCTTTAGAATAAGTGCATGTCAATCATATTGGATCGTCATGCTTTACCTCAGCGTATTTCAAATTCATAACAATTCATAACAATACATAACAATACACTTAAAATTCGATTCTATAAACATCAGTATTACTTCATTATAATAATCGTCGCTCACTGTCTCTTTATCTGTACAAGCATGACTATAAAGAGTATGCCATGAATTCAAGGTTCAAACTTCTCTATCTCCTCCTTACAGAGACATCTTATCTACACAATGAGGGTCACAGCTAATGTTTTCATCTACGCATCAAGTAAGAAGGTAGGTCAACATTGAACAACTAAAACAAAAAAAAGGAAATGTCTTTGCTGCTGCCGATTGATTGAAGTTGAAGTTATTCGTTGAAGTAGTGAATTGTTTTCTTTTCTTCATGAATTCTTGAATTTCCTCCTACGGTTACAAAAGTTTTGGTATACACCTCCACTCTGTTGATAACTGTCCGTCCAATTTTTGGACATTTGACCTTAACGCTTACGTCGATCTCCTCCTCAATATCCAGACTCCTTACTTCTTCTTGATCTTTATCTTCACTCTTCTCGTCCTCACTCTCCTCCTCTTCTTCCTTCTCTGGCTCACTTAGCCCACTTTCCTCCTCTTCTTCCTTCCAGTCGTCATCGTGTATATCTAGGGTTATTGTTTCCTCCTCAGGCTCCCTTTCCTTTTCTCCGTTCTCCTCTTCTTTCTTCTCTTCATTCTCTTTCCCTTTCTTTCCTCTTTCCTCCTTGTCCTCCTTCCTCTCGTCATCGTCATCGTGTATATCTAGGGTTATTGTTTCCTCCTCAGGCTCCCTTTTCTTTTCTCCCTTCTCCTCTTCTTTCTCTTTCTTTCCTCTTTCCTCCTTGTCCTCCTGTTTTTCTTTCCTCTCCTTCTCCTCCGTCCTCTTCTTTTCTCTCCGCTGTTCCTTGTCGTCTCTCCGCTTCTCTTCTCGCTTCTGTTCCTCGTCCTCCTTCCTTTTCTTTCCACTCCTCAGCTCCTCGTCTTCCTTCCTCTTCTGACCTCTGCTTCTCTGCTCCTTTCGTTCTTCTCGTTCCTTTCTTCTCCCCTGGAAACTGTTGGATGCCCTCCGAAAATTAATGAACTTGACTTCACCCCTCTTTTCTGGGTGGTGCCTTCCATAGTGGCGGGCAATTTCCGCCCTCCCGCCTGTCTCATACGAACAATGTCCGCAATGAAGGGACAGCTCGCCCCAGTGGCGGTCCATATGCTCTTCATATCTGCTGTTGATGTGTTGACGGCAGACCGTACAAAAAGGCATCCTGCAGAAAAGAAGATAAAGAATGGCATATGTACAACAACAAAATAAAATTTGTTTAATCCTTATAACGGTTTGGTACCAATCTCTTCCTGGCTGGATTTCTACGTGGTGAGCTACACTTCAACCAGTCACTTAGTTTTGGTCCCATATAACTCTTCAAACGATCAATGTGAACTACTTTTGGTTTACATTTTGCTGATTGCTGAATGCGGTACACAACATCGGACAGCCTGTCTATAATCAGGTACGGTCCACTCCATTTAAACATCAACTTAGGACACACTCCCCTCCTTCTTTGAACACCATGCAACCAAACCCAATCGCCTCTATCAAATCTTCTAAGTGAGGTATTCCTATCGTACAGCTTAGCCTGCTTTTCAGCAGCTAATTTCAACTTAGATCTCGCCATTTCGTGTGCATCTTTAATCCTATCTCGAAGTTGCTCTGGATAATCTCCTCTCTCCTTCACTTCCTCAGCAGCAGTAGATGGCTGGTTAAAAATGACATCCACTGGCAATGTTACCTCTCTGCCCAGCATCATCATTGCAGGAGACTCGCCTGTTGATTCTTGGACTGCTGACCTGTAAGCCAACATAGCATATGGAATCTGCTCATCCCAGTCTCGCTGGTGACGTTCCGGATCCAGGATCGAAGATACCATGGTAACTAGTGTTCTATTAAACCTTTCTATGTAGCCATCACTCCTCGGATGGAGTGGGCATGTCCTTGTTTTCTTGATTCCCAACATTTTACAGATCTCTGCCATGACATTAGACTCAAAATTCCTCCCTTGGTCTGTGTGCAATTCCTTCGGAATACCATACCGACAGATAAATTCCTCCACAACGACTCGTGCTACTGTTACAGCCTCCTGATCAGGAAGTGCATAAGACTCTATCCATTTAGTGAAGTAATCCCCAATCACCAAAACGTATCGATTTCCACGGTCAGTTACGGGAAGTGGACCCAAAATGTCCATAGCTACCCTCTCTAGAGTCGCTCCAACTCGATATTGCTGCAATGGGGCTCTTGGCTTCTTGGGTGGATTTTTAAGCTTAGAACAGACATCACACTTCCGTACAAACGATCTGACGTCAGCTGCTAGTCCCACCCAGTAATATCTCTGTTGTACCTTGTGCAGCAGCTTATTTACTCCTAAGTGGCATGCTGTTTTTGAACTGTGTAATTCTCTTAGCACTGTTTGACGAAATGAATGTGGCAGCACCACCTTCCAATTAATCTCCTTGCCATCACTAGATTCCCATCTTCTCATTAGAATGTCATCGTTAACAGCTAATAAGTCCCAGTTGACCCAGTATGACTTCACTGTAGAAGATAAGCTTGATACATCTTTCCACTCAGGCTTCTGTCTTGATTCTTGTTTCCACTTGAAGATATGCTTGATATCATTATCCCGTAGTTGTGCTTTCCTTATATCATCATTCGTTACACCAGGTGAGAGGCAGATAGCTTGAACTCCTTCTACAATCTTGGTAACTGAATTCATCCTTCTTTCCATCAGTGCTTGCCTGACATTACTCTACAATAATTAAAACAACAAGGTTAATGTATACCATTCTAGAGAAAATTATTATTCATTTCTATTTACAGATGTCTTCTAATCTACCGCACTGGGAGCATGGACGTCGAGACAACCCATCCGCGTTCATATGAACCCTGCCAGCACGATGAACCAAGGTAAGTCTATATTGACTTATCACCTCTAACCATCTTGCTAATTGACCTTCAGGATTCCTGAATTCCATCAACCAACGCAGAGCTCCATGATCAGTGCGTACTGTTACATTCTGCCCATACAAGTAATGCCTGAAATGCTTGAGAAATGTAACAACCGCAAGCAATTCCCTCCTTGTGACGCAGTAGTTCTGTTCCGCTTTATTCAATGTCCTGCTTGCATATGCAACTACCACCTCCTTGCTTTCTTTTTCTTGAGACAAGACAGCTCCGATTCCACACCTGCTTGCATCTGTGTCGAGCATAAACTCTACTCCCAACCTAGGGTAAGCTAGTATAGGTGCTGTGGTCAACTTTTCTTTCAGTCTTTCGAATGCAAGTGTACACTCTTCTGTCCAGATGAAAGGATGGTCCTTTTTAGTTAGGGAAGTCAGGGGCTTAGCTATATCTGCAAACTTCATAATGAACCTTCGATAGTATGATGCTAATCCCAAGAAACTTCTCACATCAGTTGGATTGGTAGGTGTTGGCCAATTTGATACAGCCTCAGTCTTTGCAGGATCTGTACTCACGCCTTCTTCAGACACCACATGTCCCAGGTATAACACCTTTTCTTGAAATAGATGGCATTTCTTTGGTTTCAATTTCAAGTGTGCTTCTCGAAGCCGCTGTAGGGTAACCTTCAATCTGTTTATTGTCTCAGGCACTGTTGAGCCATACACTATGACGTCATCAAGGTAAATTAGGAGTATCTTCCATTGCAATCCTGTGAGAACATTCTCCATCAGTCTTTCAAAGGTGGACGGGGCGTTGCACAACCCAAAAGGCATGACTTGAAATTCATAAAGTCCTCCAGGTATCACAAAGGCAGATTTCTTCTTTGCATCATCGTCGAGTGGAACTTGCCAGTAACCTGATGCCAGGTCCAGTGTGCAGAAATACTTAGCACCATCAAGTGAATCCAGGGACTCAGCAATGCTTGGGAGAGGAAAGGAATCCTTCACTGTATGCTTATTTAGTAGTCTGTAGTCTACACAAAACCTCTTGGACCCATCTTTCTTATCTACCAATACTATGGGAGATGACCAGGCGCTGGTTGATGGCTTTATTATGCCCCTCTCAAGCATGTCTTGAATCTGTCTCTCTACTTCCTCCCTCTGGCCCATGGGATGGCGTCTTGGTCTTTGTCGAATTGGTGCTACGCAGTTGGTGTGAATACTGTGGTTGACCTTGTCAGTACAGCCAATGTCATGATCACCCTTCGAGAACACATCACTAAAATCAGTTAACAAGATGGCAATATCGGAATAGTACTCTTCACTGATGTTTGGTGTAGCGGAATTGAATATTTCTGTCAGATGGTTTGGCACCTCAGTTTTGGATTGAGTAGCAGCTGCAGCCATGTGTGATAATGTATGACCTTCTTTCTCTTGATCCAGGCATGGAATGATTTCATTGTTGATTCTGATGTAGTTTTCGTGACAGTTGATGTTTGCATTTTTCCCATGAAGAAAATCCATGCCCAAAATACCATCTTGTTCGATTTCTGCTATCACAGTCTCTACTGTATGATATGATGTCCCAATTCTCATTCTGACCAGAGTCATACCACTGACTTCAATTGGTGTGCCGTCTGCTTGTAGTAGCTTCACATTTGTCTCTTCTAACTTGCATGATTGTTTTATCTCCTCATAGACTTTATTTGATAAGATGGTAATTGTTGATCCGGTGTCAATTAGCAACTGAACTGCCTTATTCTCAATGGTACCCAACACAAACATGCTCTGACCTGTCTTGATAATGGTGCATATGATGAGATTAGGTTGATTCTTATTCATATTTACTCCCTTGGACCCTGTCTGGAGTTCGGCCCGGCCGTGGCCCTTCGGAAAGACCGATTGTCGTTTCCCTGCCTTCCATTCGCATGTGGGCACTCCCTCGCAAAGTGTCCAACTTCATTGCAGTTGAAGCATGCTCTTGCTTCTTTGTTACGATTACGGTTGATAGCCATCTCCTCAATCATTGAAGTGAGTTTGCTCATGTTCGTCTTTAACTCTTCTATTTCTTTTCTTGTTTTCTCATCCATAGGTACTGGTTGAACATTATCAACTGCACGGACATGACGTGGGGTTCTGCTTCGCTCTCTAGCCTTTTCAGCCCGGAGAAAAGACTCTGTAGCCAATCCAGCCCTGATTGCATCATCCAGAGTTTGTGGGTGAGCCCTAAATATTCCAGCGCGTACCTCGGGATCATCGATGGAATCGGAGAAATGGCCCTTTGCCAGTCGCTGTCGAGCATCACTACTAAGTTCCGGATACGCGAGGCATGTCAAATCCCGAATAGCCTGTCCAAGTTCCTGAAGTGATTCATCTCTGTGTCGTCGTCTCATACGCAACTCCAAGAGAAAATTTTCTGCTTGTTCACCAGGACCAAATCTACTCTCCAGGTGTGATACTAGTTCCTGATAAGAAATGTTTCTTCCAGCTGGAAAGTTATTCAGAATCCTCAAAGCTGGACCCTGTAGCCTAGTCGCAAGAAACTGACCAGCCTCAAAATCCGACCATCCGTTTAACTCCATGCAGACCTCAAAGTGCCTCTTGTAATCACCCCATGGTGTCTTTCCTCCAAACTTCTCTGGTAACACATCTTTACGAAACCCAACATCTCGTGATCTTGCTTCAGTGGCAGTCGTTTGAGTACTTTGAACATAGCCAGGATTTTCTCTGAATCCCTGTGGAGTGTAAACTTGTCCAGAATTCTGTTGCGCATCTCCAGACTCTCTAACTGCTATCTCTGGATCATCGCTGACCACTGTCCAGCGTGGTGTATCACCACCTGCGGCCATGTTTCCTTGCTCGCCTTCCATCACTTCCTTTTCAGAAAATTTGCCAGGAAACTGTTGTTATCTAGTTTCCTTTTGTAAACTATAGAATATTTATATATATATTTTTTTTTTTTTTTTTTTTTTTTTTTTTTTTTTTTTTACAAGGGTACCTCTTACATTTTGATATTTAAATGTTGGATTTGTCATTACTTTAAATACTTAAAGTTACTACGTAAGATATTTTTACTACGACTTAACTAAATTACTTTGTTTTGTAAAAGATGCCACTTTACACCTACCTACAAATTAAATAACTTATGCCTGGTTTATCAAGCACACATCCACCTGAACTGATTTACAAGACTAGTTTGACTTTCAACACACGAGACTACAACTTAGAGAAACAGACCCTTACTGTTTTCCAAGAGCAGCTACAATTTGTCAAATTCTGTCTCAACCATCAATTCTAAACCAAACAACTTCCCAACTCTACCAAAAACCGTAAATACAAGCATAAAAATATATGCATTTCGACTTGCTTCAACACCACTACATCACCTCTCCGGGTCAAATGCCACACAAACAAATTTATCCGTTCATCAAAACAAATCCCGCCTAAGAATCAAGTCACAAAACAATTAGAGTTATCCCACCGCTCGCCACCAGAAAATGTAACGTGAGACCCTCCAACGAAACATAAATGCTGCCACCACATACTTTTCAGGGGTATGAACCCTTGGCTATCGAATTCAGATAACCACTCCAAATATTAATTTGGATAATCCATTATGACGTCACCAAACAGCTGAGACTTGTTTGTGTTTACGAAAGTAATACGAAAAGGGGGGGGGGGCTGCGAGGAATGACTCACAACCATGTGATCGCTCCACACATTCACTGCATTCAATTGAACATTCACGGCACTCGCTACATCCAACAGCTGCTCGCACACTGACGACTGACCAACCAAATCACATCCAAATCAACCCGTTGCCTCTTCACCATCAACCGTATAATAAGATAATCGGTAAGTGAATCTGATTAAGTTAATTCTTGGATGTAACTGATAAGTAAGGTGTCAATGGTCGAGCTCAACAATCAATCATCAACACAACGTCATTTCCAATCCCACATGCAACATTCAAGCAACATCGCGCACACGCATACGGTTTGCATTCAGCATGCACCAGTACAGACACACGGCGTGCAGTGAACACCGGTGTATGAAGAGCCATGCGATAACACTTGCCAGAAATGACACTGTACCAAATTGACACTGTACAAAATTGACACTGTCACTTTGACGCAGAACATTCAAAACAAGGTTCAGTAACCAATCGCTCTCCATAACCCATGTTCAATGAACGCGCACTCAATCAAATCACTAGACCATGTCACCAATACAACTCTAACAAATTGCCACATAACACATGCTCAGCTGCATTACTTTCATTCCATCTCAACAACACAGTCTCACGGTAGCTTGGTAGCTCAAATCGACAATGATGGCGGGGACGTTTTGTTCGAAATATACGAACACTCTAATTTGGAAATTAATAATACCTACTTAAGTAAACTTAATTAATTGCTCAT
>BQKZ01012669.1:0-13262 GCA_036244855.1 Temnopleurus reevesii | reverse complement strand
AACGGAGAACGGATTTGTGCTCAATGGAACGACCGCTTCACTAAAAAAAGGCAAATTATCATCAATTAGAATGAAACTACCACGCATTCAAATGAAAACATCATGAATTCATACGCAAGAAAAGGGAATTTAAACCAGGGATATCTCCGAGTTCACGGAATATGACAAATTTGAAATAAAAGAAAATTAAATCCAATGCAATTATTCCGATTTTGGCCGGGAAATCCTATTATTATTATTGAGACTGTGATGGATCTCACAAAATGATCCCACTTTCATCAGGTTAATTCGCATGTGATGAAAGAAAATTAGGAGGCTCAAATGATTGCGAGAGATCACGCATCCTTTTTCTAAAAGATTAAATGTTCAACTCATTCAATCCCTGTGCTGCCTGGTGCTCGAGGCAACTCAGAAGATAATTATTTTTACTGGTTAAAGCAGCTATCATTTATACATGTCCAAGGAAACTGGTGTATATGAATGTAAGCAGTATCCCTTACTAAATTATTGAGCAAGTAAGTTAGGGCTAAGTTGTACACATCTTAACCCTAAAAAGCCCAAAGGGGGGGGGGGGGGGGGGGGCACAATGTGCCCCTACCACATAATCGTAAACCACTCCTACATCTCCGATCCGATTGCGCTCAAATTTGGTGACTTTTTCTGAAATTTTGTTGCGGACGTTATGATACCATTTTCATTATTATCCCATAATTCATTTGCCTTGGCAACCATAAAACAAAAGGCATGTTTGACCGTTTTTCGAATAATTTCAGTTTTTCAGCTCCAAATCAGCCCAAAATGCTTGGAAATAGTCACAATTTATGATATTTTACTTGATTTTGCTCTCCTCTGTGCATCTCAAACAGAAAAAATGGTTTCCGACAATTTCTTTTGTTTTTCTTTGTTTTTTAGTCAATTTTTTCATAAATTTTAAATAAAATGTTAAAAAATACTTTTTCGAACTTAATTCAAACAAGAGTAGCTTAGACACTTCCAGAAAGCCCTTAAAATCATTGTAGTGAAGATTGGAGCCTGTAAACGGCAAATTTCAAGGAATAACATGAGATTTTCAAAACGGGGCTTTATGTAATACAGATCGTATCTCTGTGTTTCAAAAGCTGTATGACGCCCTCTATCATCAATATTGTATTAAATGTGATATGATGCAGTTATTGTCATATTTTGACTTTTCAATGCATCTAATGTGCTCAATAAAGTCATGGAATATGTTCCTAAGATATTACAGGGAAATAAAACCACATTTAAGTCATATTTCTTTTCATGTTATTGCTTTCAATAGACCATATGCGAAAAATTACAAAATCCACCCTTTTTTAATGTTTTTTAATGTATTTCATTGAATTGCGCCCTCAAATGGTGACCATGCGAAATTCTGATGGTACCAAATTGTAGATTACGACTTGCTCTANCCCCCCCCCCCCCCTGAGCAACAGAGACATCAAAATAGCTTGGGCTTTTTAGTGTTAAACCAAAGACAACTGAATGCAAATACAAAACTAACAGGTCATCCCACAGGTTAAAAAATGGCTGTATTGTTGATTGACTCATGGCTGTACTAATAAATATTATGTGCTCATATTTGGCTCAAAATCAAAGGCTGGGTCTGGGCAAGAAAATTCTTGCTTTGATTGAAAGAAGAAAAGTCGGAATAACAGATTAAAAAAAAACAATTTAGATCGGACAGTAAATACGAAAGTTAAGAATATTTTAATGATATATATGACCAGTGATTTTCATGCAAATTCACAAAATCTGGTCACGTGTTATGACGTACATCATACACTTCTCGACTAGTATCTTCTAACAATTTACCGTTTTAAGAATCCATTTTAACTAATAAATGCATATTTCAAAAATATCCAAGGGTTGAATCAATGAATATAACTGCACCCAATGATGCATTTATCGACAAAAGGAACATTTCTTTGCGTTAAAAAGTTGAAAAAAGAGGGGTTTTAAAACTATAAACAGAGAAGTGCATGACATAGTGTACGCCATATCACGTGACTGAAATTTGCCAATTTGCATGAAAATCACTGCTGAGTTATATAATTGAAATGTTCATAACTTTCTTATTACTTAAGACCCCCTTTTTTTTAAAAATCTGTTCGTCTGATTTTTCAGCTTTTAATCAAAGCAAATTTTGTCTAACCCATACCAAATCTTTGAGTTACTAACTACAGAATCCACATGGGTTATTATGATATTTGAGAATGCATCAACTGGGCGGTGTTTTACCAAGATAAGAAAGACTTTAAGAACGACTTTAAGATCGACTGGTATCCCCTTTTTGTGCGTAATGGTTCACACTATTACGCGCTGGTACCAGTCGAACTTAAAGTCGTTCTTAAAGTCGTTCTTATCTTAGTGCATTCTGTATTACCCTCTATGCTTAGTGAAACACCTCCCTGGTCATCCTTCATTTTGCTTACAGTCATAATCAATGTGATAACATTCTTCTATATTCCATTCCAAGCTTGTCGATGTTGAGATCATTCACAGACCGGACATTAGATCTTACAGTAGTTGATAGAAGTTGTCATGTCAAATAAACACCAACTTAATTTCCTACTGGTACTTTCTCTAAGATATTGTGACGTTAGAGGACAATATTATTGTTCCAGACCAAAATATGTTATAATGTAATTTGTGATCGTATAAGTCACTCACCCGCTTTTCAAAACGTTGCAAATTTGTTATCTGGACGATGCTTATTAAATTTGTTTCAAATATACCATTCAACAAAAATGCTAAAATTTCCATTTCACATTCTTAAATAAAAAAAAAACATTTAGGTTAATATACACCGGGGATAATCATATTTTTATTTTCATTGTTACAGGATATGTATGTCGAGCATTCTTCCGAAGTTCCGGGACTGAAAGCCAGAGAAGTTTGCCAACCAAAAGGAATGATGACTGTATCTTAAGGAATAATGTTACCAGCTACGGTACCTGTAAGATCACTGTCAGATCAGAGTGCAGAGTTTATACACATTAACTTGGAGATATGATCAAGGCTGAGCTAGCTTTTTTAACTACTATAGATCATGTGCTAGTGAGTGAACTTCATTTGTCTGTTAAACTGGAAACACATTTCTGCATTATGGCCGACTCGCACCCTTGCGTTTTAGCATGCGTCTACCGAGTGTTTTGAGAGTTTAAAACGCTCCCGCTCCAGTACGGACTTAAGCAAGAGGACGAAAGGGCCGATCAGGGCCTTAGCTCTAAGGTCCGTTCCAGAAGTAGCGTTGTGTTGGTAAATACATTAAACATTTCCAACGTTAGACGAAGGCGCCAGCGCGTGTTTTTTTTTATTAGCGCGCGCTAAATTACGAAATTCCCCTGTCTAGCCTTTCTATCACGCAAAAAGCACAAACAAAAGATGTATTTCATCGATATAAGGCTATAGCAATAACTTACCATTTCAATAATATCCTCTGACTGCATCATGAAACGTTGAACTTAAGCTGCAATTCTCACGCTGAACTAACCAGACCAGGATAGACTTGGAGTGATGACGTAAAATACGTCATCACACTAGCGTCTTGATGAATAACTAATTCCTGGCGAGGACCGTCCTGAAATAAAGTTTCCAACCTTAGCGGCCCGCTAGATTTTCCCGCGCTTGAGAAATAACGTCCTGATTAGCCCTTTCGTCCTCTTGCTAAAGCCCCGGTCACATAGGACCCCGGAAGCAACACGATTCACCCCGACTCTTTATTCGGAGGCAGTTAACTGTGAATTAACAAAGAGTCGGGGTGAATCATGTTGCTTCCGGGGTCCTATGTGACCGGGGCTTTAAGTTCCATAGTTTCTGCTGATCTGACGGTGGACTGACATTCGGCTTGCGCACCAAACAAGAATAGTACAAATGCGTCTGAACCTAAAATGTCTATCATACAAGTTGATATTTGGTGATGTACATTATCCTGATCAGTGCCAAACTTTGTTTCATATATTTATATTTTAGGTGGTAATTTTGCGTGGACTCAGTGAGGAACGCTCTTTATGCCCCGTTCACATAGGGCTCCGGAAGAATCACGATTCAACACGACTCTTTGTTCGGAGGCAGTTAATTGTGAATTAACAAAGAATCGTGTTGAATCGTGTTGCTTCCGGGCCTCTATACGACCGGGGCCTTAGCAGTTTCTTTCAAACGCAAATGTCTTTTGTGACATCATTTCAGACAGGCTCCCCAATCATTTCTCGGGAAATGATTTGATTTACAAAAGCTGATAGAAAACACAAAGCCTTGCAAATAGCATATTTCAGCACTACGTGCGTTAAACAATAAAACACGTGGAGCAATGCAGATCATTTTCAAATAAAATGGTGTTGCCTTCCAATGCGCTGCAATGCTACACATGTTTGTTTTTTGTTGTTGTTCTTTTACCACTTAAGTGCCGCTGGAGAGGCAAGGTATGCTTAATGCATGTTGAACTGCATTCCAGCACATTTTTGTAAATCAAGTAATTTCTCCGGAAGGTTTTACAATGAAATTGCAATTGTTAAACGTTAGTCAGAAACACAGAATTAAAAAATGAGGACTTTGTTTTTTTAATTCTTATTCATCTGTTTTAAATATATCATAATCCAGAATTAGTTTCTAAAAAAAACACCTTACACTGGATAAACGATTGTACTTCTGGTATTAAAAAACCCTCTTTCCTATTATGAAAACGGAAAACACCCTCTCAATACAAAATATCTAGAAATTTATTGCTAAAAATTTATTAATTTCCATACCCTCAATGATATCACGACCCCTGCCTCTGATGGGGATCCATGCGATCGGCAACTTTGACTGAACTTGTGACGTACTTGCGGACAATTGTCCATATACTTGGTATAACAAATATATTAAAAAAATAGATTTATAACAAAGGGTAAAGCATGATTTTTTTTCAATGAAAATGGAGAATTGTTAAAAAATGGCACATTAAGCAAAAATCAACGTTTTATTTTTTTTCTGAAAAAGAAATAAACTGTGGAGTATGGTGTACAAAATGAATGGTGAGTTTTCCGATAATACGTCACAGATTCCGTTAAACATGTCAAATGTGTCGATCGTAATCTCGTTCAGCTTCAGTGCTGGCTTGCGCACACACAGAGACACTTGCATAAGCTAAAGTTGTTTTGCTATTCATAAAAGAAAATTTGATTTTTTACTTATAGCGAATCAACTTTAACTTTGATTTTTAATTTCGCAGATTTGTCCTTTCGTTTAAAATGGATAGGAATCTTGGAACAGTTCCAAAGTGTTTCACTGGCATTCTTTCTTCGAAAATGTTCCCTTAACAATAATATCAATGTTTCTTATTGTTGTAATCGATATACCGGTAACATAAATCCAGGTTATATTTGAAGCATAATTGATTGTCTTCTATCGTAATCATTGTGTGTTTACGAATTTGATCAAATTTAAAACACTGTAATAATCATTCAACTTTTGTTGAATGGACCACCCTGTCTGAGTAATGAATAAATGAATAAATCTCAAGAGAAACCATCAAATTGATGCCAATGTGTCATGAATCGACTTGATGTAAATTACGTGTGCTTGTTTATAAATAAAACTTGTTGAAATTGCATTTCAAAACACATATTTTTGTAAACATAGTATTAAATGGATATCGGTGAAAGGTTGTGTAATCTTTGCAAGCTAAACAAAACGAGATAATTCATTTAATGATAACTACATTTTAAGTAGTCCTGAAGAGTATGTGGCAGGTATAATGCAAATAGCACTGCTTTTTTAAGGCTTTGAACGATCGAGTTTGCTATCACTACCAAGATATCGATTATTTCCGAGCGGAATTGATTACTAATTACGCTGATGTTACTTTAAATCAAATTTGCTGTGAACCGAAATGAAATCAATAGTATTTCATTCTAATAGAAAAGACCCTAATTTTCAAAGTAATGAACTACAGATTTAATGAACTACAATTTAAGATTAACAGTGAACTTGACTCGTCGTGTCGTAATAAAGAAGTATATTTGGTTCAGTTGTTATGCATGAGTGAACACACATGAAACAAGTACATGAAGTAACACCACTTTTAAGAATTCACAATGATTTCACGAGTTAACTTCACCTCGTACAAAGAAATACTTACTACTTACTTACTTACTTACTTACTTACCTTTTATACTTCGTAGATCTGTAGATTGGCCCTTTATTCCTAAAGGAAGGGCTCTCAGTATGGATGTTTCTTTTCTTGTACATTAAGAGATGTCTTGTGTGCTACTATACCTATTTTACTGTTGTATTACACTCGACTAAAATTGACATCATCATCTTGATAGATCATACGCTTTTTAGAGTTATAATTTATACTTATATAACTTTCTAATGATAACAAATATAGCCTATGAATGTAACATTTTGGAAGAATATCGTATTTCTCATTACCGAAATATAAGTTTTCTTTTTGATTGTATGGAAGTATTTAATATACCAAAACCACATTTGCAGCATGTAATTGAATCAGTACGGCCCAATCATGCACGCACACATAATTTTGAAAACCGAGGGGGGGGGGCGACTGTTGCCCCCTAAATATGATTTAACGGTTAAATTCAAATTTTTAAACAGTATCAGCTCGTAAAAAATCATAATATGGTCTCAAAATGTGTATAAGAATTATATGTCATGATAAATATAGAGCCAAAATTTACATTTCTTAATCTTTACCAAAACTATACTTGGAATTTGACCGTTAAATTATATCTAGCGCCCTCTGATGCTGATAAGGATATTTTGTTTGTTATCATGCATAATTATGCTAGATTAACTTCTGAGATTTTACAAATAAACAATAAAAAGGTATACACAGAAATTAAATTCTGAATTTTTGAATCTAATTCCGTACATGTGAAAGTGTCCTTTATCAAGAAAGAAAATATTGGTTCTGAGATTTTTCTTTTGCACAGTTTAGATTGCAGCTTTACCAAAAGTCATTTATTTTCACTCAATCTTCTGTGCAATATGTTCGTGATGATATATTTCATTTTATTTAGATTTGAAGACGATATTTGTGGACAAAATATTCACTTTTATCAAAAACATATGTTGACATTTAAGGAGCCAATGAAGACCAATATATTAATAATAATAATAATACACTATACTTATAAAGCGCATATCACATACAATGTCTCTATGCGCTGATTAAAGAGAAAAAAGCAAAGAGAGGAACAATAGTCATTAAGTACATGTGCTCAGCAAAGAAATTAAAATTGAACTAAGAAATTAAAATTGAACTAAGAAATTAAAATTGAACTGAGAAATTAAAATTGAGCTATTATCGGTCGAATCGTCGAATCGGTAGTACAAAACAAAGATTCACCAACTGAAAGTAAAACATAATTTAGACATTTCTTATCTTTTTCCCCATTCCCCATCTTTTAGAAAAACCAATTGCCATCCTTGCACCTTAATAAGTTTACACGAGTAGCAGGTGTATTTCATCGCTCCGTTAAGTACAAAAAGAAAAGTGATTGATTGAGAAAACGTTACCATACAGAATATGTACAAACAGAGTGAGATATAACTTTATAACTTGCAGAATGATGAAAATGTCAGGCTGCATCGACAGCTATTAAAATGATCCTTTTTGCATGTTTGGTAAACCTTTTCTCAACAGGAGCACGAGGGATTTATCCATCAGTTACAAGGATAGAAAGAAAAGAATAAGCAGTTGAATTTTCTGAACCGTTATGTTCTGTGAATCTGATTTGATTTCTTATCATATCGTTAAAATGGACATTTTGGATTGTTTAATATACATTATCAAATAACTTAACACAAACATATTTTTCATTGGGATCAGCCTCGTGAATATTCTTGTTTTTATTTCTTAAAGTAAGAATAATTATATTTCCTGATCAGCGCCGCGCTTGTAAGTGCTGGGGAGCGATGGGGGTGCTGGGAATTCTGTTTCATCTACCTCAATCTCTCTGTGTAATCTCCCAAATGTCCCCGATCTGGGTGAAATATGCATTCGAATCATTCTTTCATTATCATAGTCATGTTCTAATGAGGAATGCGCAATATTATGAAATGGTGATTCATTGGGCTCGCTACATGTCGTGCCGCTCCATGCAGACTCTTCCGACGGAGAGGAGGCCTCAGAACAAGTATAACTGGATCTGTCTGATAGAATAGAGCAATGGTAAGCGGTAATCATATCTCGTGACAGACCCCTTTCCCCATTGCGAGAGCCATTTGGACATGGTAGTGGTGGTGGAGACTCTGATGACCTTGGTTCTTCATATAGTGCATCTCCATCAGAGTCACCATTCCCGTTTTGGTGGTTACTGGAAATCTGTTGGGATGTTGCATATGAGGAGCAATTCTCCGGAGCACTGTCATGACTATGGTTTCCAAATCCTGGAGGCATAAATCGGTTCGTTATTGGGCAATGCCTACATACGAAGAGTCGACAGGCGGTAAAGACACACACTATTACTAAAAGCATACCCAAAATTGATGTTGATGCAATAAGAGCTGTACTTTTGATGTTATCACGAATGTGCACTAATTCTGGCGCTGTTTGGTCAATATCATTGGGCCATGAAAAAAACGTCGACATCAATTCATGTGTGGACGATTCGTCCTTACCAATTTGTTCCAATTTGACGTCATCATTTGACGAAGGAGAAGTCATAGGAACTCCACCCATTTGTGACTTTCTCAATTTTTCACCGAATGTTTGAAGTTTTGCAGTCGGTTGAATCTGGAACATTAAATTCATGCGTTTTTCATATTTCGTAATGTTCAGTGACATGACACATGAAATTACAATAACATCTCGCTCGTTAAAACCTGCCTTTATGGATAGATATGAGAGGGTACCAATGATGTCGTACTGAATATGGTTATTATAGTCACGATGGACATGCTGGCCATCTATGAGCCATGTTATATCAACAAATTCATTTTGCCACAAACATTCGTTAGACGCGGAACAAGAAAACCATCCCTTGAAATGTCTCAAAGTCCAATTTACGGATTGATTTAACAGTTTCACTTGCAGTAATTTCTCCTCGCACCCTACATAACCTATTGAAAGCATTGTTGTTGATTCTGTGTTTGAAACTGTACTGTCATATTGGTTAGTGGTTGAAATCATGGCGTCGTCGGGGTGAAGACAATCAACTGGGAAATTTAAATTCACCCTTGTGGTTCCTGCGGTGTTCGCTACAGAACATGTTATCATGATGTTATCATGATGTGCATTAATTCCTTCTTTTAGTTTTATCGTCAGTGTATCTGATGTGAAGTTACTGCAATCGAGTATTTGACCAGAAGCAGAACAATGCCACGAATAATCTAAAATGTCTGGATATCCCGAAGCAACACACCTGATCTTAGCCTGACCCTGTGAAATTGGACATTTCTGTATGACGATTATCGCCTGTGGCTTGTGGCGTACCAACAATGGACCAATGGCGCAACTGATATTCATGCCACGATAGTATGGCGAGATACTAGAAGCAACACATTCTAAAAATGCGTTGTGCATATCGGAGCTTATGTTCAGCTGTCTAGTGATGTCCAAGTAGTCGCCGCTGATTCTAGGAGTCAAATCAATGAGAGCCGTTTGAGCGGCTCCTACTTTCAAACGTAGTTCCACAGTCGGGCTTCCTCTCCGGACCTTGCACCAAACAGGTAAAAAAGATCCCTCAAGCAATTCTGATGTTGAGCTAGGGCCACAGGTAATTTCATCTTGCCTGGGGAAGTAAACTACGTGCATCGTGCCAATTGTCGACGCGCATTCGGCCAATGCACCTGCATACAGACCACGCAGGATGCACTGGAAACGTTGAGATTTCCTTCCAACATCATACACAAGAATCTTGGATGATTTTTCAAATGTCTGGTTATTGTAATAGTCAGAGATAATTGAGTAATATTCGTCTGGAGAAACATACCAAGTCAAGGAATCGGAGTTAGGATTGAAATTTGATACTGTACAGGAATAGACAATGTCATCTCCTTCCTGAACTGTCATATCTGCTGGTTGTTCTTTGAAATATGCGGATGATTATGGTTCCATACATTCTGATGTCGTTTCATTGCAGATCACAAATAGGAAAAGTAGCAAGTCGAATGACCAACGTCGATGATTAAATCTCCCCATTTTGCGGTAGGAACAAGAAACGAACATCCAGAATAAATACTCTTATAATTAAACTTCTAATATACGTAATCGTGAAAAAGGGGTGAAACGGACTATGCACAACTTGTAGTAGTGTCAGGAAGACTTCAAATCAAAACTTAATTGGTTCTCTCTTGCTTGATAAAAAGTTCTGACATCAAACCGTTAAGTCTGTGCTTCATTTATACTTTCTCATGTGAAGAAGATTATCAATCATTTCAGTTTCTGAACATGTATCACTTGTAAGAAGAATTGACAGATCTTGATCACTTGGTGGAAGGAACCCCATTAAATCTTCAAATCAAAACTGAAATGATCCACTCTTGGTTTATGAAAAGGTCTCTAAAACCTCTTAAGTTTGTGTTTCCTTTAAACTTTCTCATGGGATGGAGATCATTGATTATATCAGTTTCTGAACATCAATCACTAAAATGGAGAATATGAAGAATTGATCACTTGGTGACAGCAACCATTTATTTCAATGTTTTAATATAGGGGAGACTGGGGTTAGTTCGCCTAAGGGGCAGGTTCGCCACCTGAGTTTTTTTCATAATTTATACAGAGGATGAAAAACAGAACATCTCTACTATACAGAGTGAGTCAGAAAAAATGTCCCCTAAGTTTGAAGCTGTCTCGCTCAAAATGTGAAAATATTATCCCAGGGTTGATGGTATATCTTGATAGAACACTTCCCAGCAAACATTTTGGTACCATTTTTATTGAGATAATTGCAGGCATGACTGAACACGAGACGACTCTTTTGAAGGTGTAAAATCTCACTTGCGCCAAGTGGCTGGCTGAAAGAACGTGTGACCCTTTGAAAGAACGTGTGACCCTTGGACAGACAAAGGTACGCTCAAACGAGTTTGTCCACGGCCCCAAACACACCCACACACACACACACACACACACACACCCACACACACACACACGCACACCTACACACACACCCACACACACACACCTACACACACACATACACACACAAACACATACAGGCAGTAAACTACACATAAAAACACAAACGCCGCACAAAGACGCACAAACCACATTAACCGAATTAACAAAAACATAATTTGGAGTTATGTCACAAGAATATTTAACCAACATTTTTTCTTGTCGGGATATTCCCTTCATCTTAATAACATATGTTTAAGTCTTTCGTGTTCTGCCCACAGATTTCAGTGTAATTTTGTGCATGAGTAGGGTCCGTGTGTGTGCGTGTGAGCCCATGTGTGTGAGTGTTTTGCAAGATTGTGTGTGATTGTGCGGGTTTGGGTGAGAATATTAAAAAAAAATGCATAATTATTGAAATGGTCGATTGATTCTTACCACTCTTGTTTTAGCACATGGGTGTTTGTTTGTGTGTGTGTCTGTGCATTCATGTGTGTGTTGTGTGTGTTTCTGCGTAGGGATGTTTTGTGTGGTTTCTACCTGTGTGTGCGTATTTGTAAGTGTTTAGCGTGCCTTTGTCTGTCCAAGGGCCAGCAAGTTCTTTCAAGTGTTTCATCTTCACCAAGCCACTTGGCGCAAGTGAGATTTTACACCTTCAGAAGAACCTTCTCGTGTTCAGTCATGCATGCAAATATTCCAATAAAAATGGTCCCAAAATGATCATTGGGAAGTGTTCTATCAGGATATACCATCAAACTTGGGATAATAATTTCATATTTTGAAAAAGACAGCTTCAAATTTAGGGGACTTTTTTGTGACTCACTCTGTAGTGATCGACGCTGCGCCCACAAGCCTCTTTTTCTTTTCTTTTTTATTCAAAAAGCTTTGAAATTTTACCCGGAAATTTGTGATTTTTGTCGAATGGAATGAAAATTTGGCCCTTATCTAATATTATAAATGTTACCATAAGTCTAGATAATTTCGCGTTCTCAATGCCAGTTGCAATGATTATTAGAGGTATACAATTTTCATCCCCAAATGTAATTTACCCATCCGTTCCTCCCATATTTAAACAAAGACACTTGATGAGAATTTGTGACCATGGGGTTAATCCCTGGTCACATAGGACCCCGGAAGCAACACGATTCACCCCGACTCTTTGTTAATTCACAGTTAACTGCCTCAGAACAACGAGTCGGGGTGAATCGTGTTGCTTCCAGGGTCCTATGTGACCGGGGCCTAAGTTCGCCTTCTGTCAACCGGGGTAGAGGACATGTTGGAGACGAAATTACCCCATAGACACTATACATGAAATAGAAAATGTCCAATATATTATAACTTAGAGATCGCTGCGTCGCTTATCCATATATTGTTAGTATTTTGCAGACTTTAAACTTTGAGGAGTATCTCGGGTTTTTCATGAATCGTATTTAGTATTGCATAACCCTTCAGAAATATACCATTTTGAATATGAAAAAAAAAAACCACAGTGAATATAGTAAAAAATCATTAGGCGAACATGTCCCATTGACGGAAGGCGAACTAGCCCCATGGGCACAAATTTTCATCAAGCTTTTTTGTTTAAATAGGGGAGGAACGTACGGATGGACATATTGCATTTGGGGTTGAAAATGGTACACCTCATATTAGTGTAAACTGCCATTGATAACATGAAATTATCTTATGGTAGCATTTACAGCGTTAGATAACGTGACCAATTTTTCACTCAATTCGACAAAAATCACAAATTCCAGGGTAAAATTTCAACGCCGCTGTCATACCTCCTCATATTGATAGGAAATCTTTTGTTGACGATCTGGGTAAATTCTTTAGTGACAAGACAAATCGTATTCATTCTCTTATTGAGTCCTCTTCACATGACAAAGATTATACTGCCGATGATACTGATTTTGCAATACCATTATGTGAATTCTTTAGTGAATTCAAACTACTTTCTGTAAATGAGGTTGAAAAATTAGTTATGAATCTAAGTAAGAAATCATGTCCTTTGGATCCATTGCCGACAAAGCTTGTGTTACATTGTACTGAGTCACTATTGCCGGTTTTAACTAAGATCATTAACTTGTCTCTCTCTAATGGCCTTTTTCCACCTTCTTGGAAAAACTCATTGGTGAGACCACTTCTTAAAAAGCCTGGAAATGGACTCAGCTTTGATAAC
>BQKZ01012666.1:0-11433 GCA_036244855.1 Temnopleurus reevesii | reverse complement strand
AAACTTTTCGGTTCTCACTTTATTAAATTATTATTATAATAACTATAATTACACAATAACTACAACTTTTTCTGCTTAATTGATTGGTGATAAGGTGCAACATTTAGAACTATTCAACATAACACACGAATCTTGGAAAGTCAGATTTTAGGGTGCAAATCCAGTATTCCACCTTTAAAGGGGAATTACACCCAGACAATAATGTACAGTCAGTAAATAAAGAAAAATCAGATGAACAAACTGAAAATTTGAGCAATATCGGATAATCCGTTCACAAGTTGTGAATTTTCAAAGTTAATATTTCCACCTGTGCTGGGCATCCTTGAGTTGGCAATGTATAGCAAATTAGCATAATCTGTGATGTCATACATGGAGAACTCCTCATTTACTTTGTATATAAATTTATTGGAAATGGATCAATATCGTATTTCAAATGAGGAATCAACACTGTTCTTTCTGGAATGCTTGCAGAATCGATGTGGCTATAATATATTTAACCGAAGAAACAAAATTTTGTCTACTTTTCTGGAAACAGAGGAAAATGTGAAATTTTGTGTACAAATTGAATGGAGAGTTCTCCATGTTGGCAGCCATTTTGTGTCTGTACGTTTGCCAATTTAAGGAGCCCATGAGGGGTGTTTAATAAAAACTTTGAAAATTCATAACTATTCAATGGATTGTCCGATTTTGCTCAAATTTTCACAGTTGGTTCATCTTATAGCAACTTAATGTCTGAGTGTAGTTCCCCTTTAAAGAGTATGTCCTCTTTAGCCAATTAATGAAATCTTGGGGGCTCTTATGTAAAGAGTTCATACACCCCCAGGTGCAAATGAGAGATTCTAATCCTTCGCATTGGAAGGTCCTTTCACACATGAAGGTCCTTTCTCCTGTAGCATGGGTCAACATGAAAACAGTTGTAATGTAGGCCTATCTCCTATGTAGAGGGATTTTTGTGACTGTTAACGTAAACTCAATTGGTTTATTTTTAACAGGGTGTTAGTGGTGCCACTCCCTTTTGCATAGGTTATTCAATGTCAACTGCAGGTTTTGCTGGGCACATCTTTCTTGTTTATTGTCTATTCTGATATGTTCATCTACATTTTACGCTTTTAATCAAAGCATGTTATTTTTTTTATCAAACAAAGCAAGTTATTTTTGGAGTGGAGTAACCATTTAATGATATTTTAAGGCTATTTGGTGCACATTTCTTTCCGGATAGGGAAGGGGGTACTCGGTTTACATTAGGGAGACAGATCTCCCTGGTTACATGTACGTGCAAATAGCAATGCTTGGTACTTTATTCCATTGCGGTACTGGCAGTTCTATTGTGATTTATGGTGTAGAGTTACTCGGGCAGCATATCCATGGTAATTGCTGAATGATTTGGTTGAAGGCTTGTCATGGCTGAGTAGTTGTGGAATGTATTCAGATTGAAGAGTGTGTCTATTTGATAGCCATGGGCTAGTACACTTCATGCAGTGCCTACTGAGCACAACTCACTATTCTGCAGGCATAGCTTTGAAAAGCTTCATGCTCTTGAGCACCTTCACTAATTGCAGATAGGTGCAGAATAGTATTGGAGAGAGGTATTTTACAGGAGTGTCATGCCAGCAAGTGAATACATGTAAGAGAAACTATTTGAATTGACCAACTATTGATATGTAGATGATACAACTTTTTCTTTGAGAGAGAAATGGAGTTTGTTGGGTGCAAATCATTCAAAGTTTGATATTTATGCTGAAAGAGGAATAAGAGAGAAAGATGATAAGTTTTCATTTTAGGACTGGTCTTTTGTCATTATATGACTTGTGTCCACAGATCCAAAGAGAATTCATTTCTGGCTTGGATCAAGTATGGGCCACTAGATCTTGCATTATAAACATGAAAGCCCAAATATAGTTTTAGTAAAGATTAAGCAATGAGAATTGTATTTGATGTTTATCATGACATATCATGACATTTTTTGAGACCATTGTAGCATAATTTCTAAGGATTCTTTTTGAAAATTTGAATTTGACCGTTACTTCATATGTAGCACCCTCTCTTGGTAATTAAAGTATTTTGTTTGTTATTGGGCATATGCAAGGTTATTTCCGAGATTTGACAGAATGATAACAAGGTGTTCACGAAAAATAAATTTTGAAATTACATGATGTGTCCGTTATAAAGAAAAAGAGTATTGATTCAGTCTTGGGACCCGATGCTGAGACATTTTGCATATTTTTTTTTTTATTATAGCTTTACCAAACCTCATTCATTTTACAAAAATCTCTTGTGCAATACATGTATGTTCATGATATCATATTTCATTGTATTTAGATATGAAGACAAAATTTTGTGACAAAAACATTTGTTTCAATTACCAAAACTTTAGTTTGGCTTTAATAAGACATGTTTTTATTTGTTTCTTCAGTGAGAACTGACATCAAAGAATCAGCGTGATCAAGGAGAGTAGCTTCTGGAATTTTACAAGGAGAATAAGTCATCTTATAAATCGACTGTCCTAAACATTGCATCCAAGATGGCTGAACTTGCTGGACGTGAGTAAAATTTATTTAGTCAAGATGTTTCATTGTTATCATATTGCATGTAAACAAATACCACAGAATACCACAGATGATAATTAGAATTTGAACCCCTCCAAATTTTTGTTCTTCATAAAGTAGAAAGAAAGCCTGTTTGAATTAAAAAAAAAAGTAAAAAGCTCAATTCTTTGAAAAGTTATGACAGTTTTTATCTCCTGTAACAACACAGATAAAAATTAACCCAAGGATTATGAAATGAAAATATGATAGGGGCTTCCTCTTCTGCGCCAGGTCCCTCATCTGCACCTCATTGACATACGCAATGTAACTCGCGCGCTCGGTGAAATCAAGACTTTTTCATGAAAATCTCCAACCGTGTGGGATGCAGAGAAGGGACCCAAATATTTTGAACGGCAAAAATGAGAGGGGTGTATATTTCATCTAAAATGACATTGTTCCTGATCAGATTTTGTTGAGATATTTCTTACACATAATCTTTAGGATATTTGTGATAATATCAGATTAAAATTGAATTGGATATTCATTGCTTCATGCTTTTTTTCAAGCTGAAAGTGTAGGTGGGCAGACGTGCAACCTCCCATCATAATTTTAGAGCAGTAATTTCAAGTGAAAAGTTAAACAAGAAGGGTCATATTTTGATGACCAAGTGAAAGAAATTGGAAAAATGGGAGGAATAATTTTTTTACCACATTTACACATGTAATCATTTGACTGAGTTTGGTGACATTCTCACTGAAATGCTGCATATTTTGTATAAGTTGACTTTTGGCAGAAAGGAAAGACTATGAATAAGTTGTTATTCATGCTCTGATTGATTTTAAGCCATTGGATGCAAACAAATATTCCTTTTTTAGACGAATTCATCGAGTAAGAGGGAAAACAAAATTCTGTATATAAATTTGATTTTAATAAATTAGATTTTAATAAGCAATATAATTGATAAGAACGGTTTAAAAAGCAATAAGTTATCATAAACCAATTGGAGGGTAGTGACGGACGTACGTCATCACCACGTCATGTCACATGATCCAAAGTTGCCAATTTAAAAAAAATATAACTATGAAATTATGTAAATATTTTAAAATAAATTTGAAGTATTTGTAACTTTCTTATTTATTGTCCGGTTTCACTCAAACTTTTCTCGATATGTTCGTCTAAACTTTGCTGTTATACATATTTTTGTTGTGGAGGAACTATTTAATGACAAAAAGAGATGTAATTGTTAAAATGGAGTTTTAAAATAATGAGATAAGATAGATTACTTGCAGCGAAGTGCATGAGCCATGTGGCCAAATGTTGCCAATTTGCATGAAAATTCAATGCTGAATTATATCATTAAAATATTCATAATTTCTTATTTATACATCTGATTTGCTTAAAAATTTATTTGAGTCTATTGTCCGATTTTCTGTTTTTAATCAAAGCAAATCCTAGAAACGTAATAACGCTGTTGAATGAGACTACACTTATTGATTGTAAAGTGTGCATATTGGCACTATCCATTGCTGCATTATACCTCCATTTCACACAGTAAAGCAAGAAGGAAGCAAGTCACATACTGTGGTTTCCTTCATGCTGGTTTTATTTTCGCGCTTTTCATGTTTTGATGTTGAACCATGAAATTAATCTCACGCAAAATGTTTTTAAAAACATGTGAAATTAATAATTTTTTAAATAATAAATAAATTAAATTTATTAAATAATAAATTATAGATATTAAAGCAGAAATCCAAGCCAAAAGTTTCTTGCTTTGATTGAAAGTGCAAAAATTTGACAAAAAAAAGTCTGAGTGTAAACGGACAACAGATAAGATAGTTATGAATATTTGAAGAACATAAAAAGATTTTTAAAATAGTTATATTCCTAGCAAATTGGCAACTTTGGATCACGTGATATGACGTGTTGATGACGTAGGTTCGTCACTTCTCTAGAATTAGTGTATTATATCTCTTTCCTATTATGCTCTGTTTTAAAAGCCGTATTTCGCAAAAATAATTTCTTTTTTTGACGAATTAATCTACTCAAATATATATTCTTGATGATAACTTCTGTAATATTGTTTATAAATAAGAGATGAAAATTTATACGGATAAATATGATTTTAATAAACAATGTACATGAGAAATATGTGTTTTGTGTGGTAATTACGCTTTCACGACAGAAAACTTACGGTTACCACCGTAAATTCTTGGAAAGGAAGATTTTTTTCACTTTGGATTTATAATGACAAAATGATAACCCCCCCCCCCCCCCCCCGAAAATAGGATTTGAAAAACAACAAACAAAATAAATTGTACAAAAACATTATATGATATGAAAAAAGATATTATGAAGTATACAATTTCCATGCAATCAATCTATGCAATCAATTAACAGCATATTGAAATTGATACATTTACATCATTGAAGTAGTGTTTAAGATATTTACAATCTCTTGATTAGAGCAATTCATTATATGAATCAATCTTATTATATTAAAATCATATTTATTCAATAATTTGTCAGTTTATCTTTCATGCAAAACTTATTTCAAAGCTTTACTGTACATTCCTTGATCATAATTGTTGAATATGTCTTAAACTTTATCACCAAATAGTAATTTGCTCTAAAATAAATTGCAGAGTAGTGACAAACCTACATCATCACTGTTTCATGTCACATGATCTAAAGTTGCCAATTTGCTTGAAATATAACTATTTGAACTATTTTTAAATATCTCTCGAAAATTCATTGTTCGATTTTGCTCAAACTTTTTTTGATATGTTTGTCTAATTTTTGCGCTTTTAATCAAAGCAAGTTATTTTTGGCGTGGAGAAACCGTTTAACCAGACTTCACATATATATATTCCAAGTCACATTCCATCCAATCCCCCTGCAGGAGATTCACAATGATGTGCTAAATTGCTCTTTCTGCATCCACACACCTCTAGTGTCTTGTTCATATCAAGGTACTATCCGTCAAGTCAATATCCTATTTCAAATGGAAAAGTTGAAAAGTGGAATATCGACTCTCTATCAATATTTTGTCTTTAAAACAGAAAAATGAAGGCTCATTGTGATTTCTGACATCAAAAATAGAAAATGACATATTGAAAATAAGATAAGTGGAGTCATTTGTTTAATTTTCTCATTTTCATTTTATCCATGTGAAATTCGAATAATGAAAAAGGAGTGTGAGTTGTCATTTTTTATTTTACAAAATAAAAAATTGAACAACCACAGTCCAAGATGATCAGTATTTCACTTTCGTGATAAGAAAATTGAATATTGAAGACCGTCCTCTATTGCTCATGCATTACAATCTAAGAATTATTTCAGACCGTAAACTTAATGAATTCCGATCTCGGAATCTGATCGTCTATCAGGAGAGTATTATGTATTGTACTATAGTGTGTAAGACAGTGTCAGTGTCACTTAAATATTTGCGACGTGATTGACTTGGAATTTTCAGAATTTGTTCATCAAATATACATGCAGTTTTTCCGAGATCTATGGGAGTTTTTCCCAAACGAACTTTTGAAATTTGAAGGAATGTGCAAAAGCTAGCACGATAATGTTGAAGAAAGAAACAAAAATTTACAGAAATAAGGTATAAAAGCTAGATTTTTTTGTACATCTCAAAAATGTATTTTTTGTGATAATTCAGTAGGAAATTTAATACTGTATAGCATGAACATGAACATTTTTGCAGGGTATTGAATTCGTGGATATAATCCATGAAGAAAAGTATAATCTACCGACCTCACTAAATATTTTTCAAGAAACAGAAAGGGATTATACTGCTACAAAAGAATGCTTTCAAATGCTGAAAAATTATAAAGAATGACTGATTAATCAAGGGATTATGATTAGAAAACACAAATATACATTTGATTGAACCATGATAGCGCTGTCATCTCACTTCAAAATGCACTCTCTGAAGTACTGCGCAAAAATTTTTAATAGACCCCCATGACAATTTTCTGCTATACACTTGTCTACATTATGAAACCATTTTCATGTCCTAGTTAACCCTATTGGTAGAGTGTTTGTAAATTGCGTGACCTGATCATGTATACTCGCATAGCCGCCATTTGGGATTACATCACATATATCCAAAAATGCCCAATGCTGATAGCGTACCAGAAAGCGGAACATATCAACTGAATGTTTTTAAAATAAAATTGCGGTTGAAAAAACTACTTTAGACCAATTTGTAAGGTTCGGCCCTACATCCCCATTTGGTGTCTGGAATATTTCACCAATCTGTAACAATAGCCCCTCGGTATGATATATTAGCTAGAAATATGTTTGGAATACCCTTGAGACTGTTATATCAGGTAGCACTAAATAAACTGCCTACTTTGATATGCACATTTAGACCAGTGGATGGATTCTTGGATTATCTGAATCTGATAAGTTTACCATTCAGATCATATGATGGTCTTTTTTTAATTATCACACTCTGAAGTTTGATTTGAATTGGGATACTATCCAGATGAAACCGTACCCGACATTTAACATTGACGTTGAGAGCATGGCCAGCGTGTGAACGTGCCCCTATCGTTATCATACTGTGTTTCATTGTTTGTTTTTTTCCTATAAATTTACAATTGAGTACAGTTTTCTCAGCATGTGTGAGTTGCTTCCTTCTTGCATGCATGGTAGACCATTGCCTGTAGGAATTGCCTGCACACATGTAATGAAGAGAGTAGAGGCACGTTCAATTTTATGTCCACCACAAATATTTGAACTAAAAATTTGTGGAAATGGCAGGAAAAGAAAGTGTAGGATCATTTGGGTTATTCTCTAGTAAGTATAAACATTTATAAGGTGAGACCATTTTGTGTGCATGTACAAGTGATCACAATAAATGGAATTATCTATTTTTAATTTGAATGGATAGTATAATTGTGTGATAATTAAAATAGAGTGCACTATGTTTATTTTCATTTCAATTATGTACATGATGTTTTAGTGTAATTCCTTGCATGTATTGTACATTGCATGAATGGTTATGGGTAAATGTATCATTTATATCCATGCATCACTGCTGTCAATGAAGATGGTGCAAAGAGTAAGTCTCATATTTTTGACATTTTCTTTTCCAGATAAACCACTTCACTTCTTGTTTGCCGTGTCTGTTTGCACATATATCCAGTTGATGTAGTTGCATACCTCACTATGTAGGCCTACACTATATTTCGGAAGGGATGGTGTAGATGTGCATAGTAAAATTGTAATACATCATTCATTCCTGAAAACAATTATTTTTCAATGAGAAATATCTTTTCTGATTTCTTTGAGCATTCATCTTGATCTCCCTTAGCCTAACAAAATCTGCTAGATGCACCTTAATTGTGTAAATCTGTTGCTACTAATCCCAAAATAATAAAGATTTGCCAAAATGGACATATAACTCGAGAAAAGTTTTGGTAAAACCGATATTTTTGTCCCCAAAGTTTCTCTTCAAATCTAAATAAAATGAAATATCTAGTATCTTGAACATATTGCACAAAAGGTTGTGTGAAAATGGAATGAATTTTGGTGAAGCTATTACCTAAAATGTGCAAGAAATCCCATTCTTGGGTACCCCGAGACTGAATCAATATTTCCTTTCTTGAGGAAGGACACCTTCTCATGCAGAATTTGATGAAAGTTTCAGAATTTAATTTGTGCATACCTTTTTATCATTCTTTTGTCAGATCTCGGAAATGTCTTTGCATATGCCCGATAACAAACAAAATATTGTTATTGCGAAGAGAGCGCGCTAAATATATGATTTAATGGTCAGATTCAAATTCTAAAAAAGTATCAGTCCGTAAAAAAATTATGCAATGGTCTAGAAATGTGTGTATTAGACATAAATGTCATGATGAAAATTCCGTAAAATTCATATTTCGTAATCTTTACTAAAACTATATTTTGTTTTTAAACTTAACAAACAATGAAATGCTTTGCTTAAAGGTAGAAAACTACATTTGCACACATTACGGTTATGCTTACAACTTGTTGTGTACCTCAGATATGCCAAAATGATAACCTCTATGAAGTGTTTTGGTCGAACGTTTATTTAATTCAAATAAAAATCTATTCTTTCATAATTCATCTTTGACACCAACGGTATTGCGATACTCCCAGCGTATTCCGGTACCACACACACACAAAAAAAAAAACATAAGAGCACACATACAGTGCACACTTCAATACACTGCCACACCATGCGGAAAACGCACTGAGAGAGACTCTTGCGCTATCGGTCAACGAGGGGTTAACGGCTGTTTTGAAATTTTGAACGCATGGTCAATTAGTTCGAGACCCGAATAGAAGAATTATTATTGGAATAACTATAAATGCGCCTATCATGACCAATCTTTGTGCTTAATTGATTGGTGATAAGTTCTAACATTTAGTACTCTTCAACATAACACAACAATCTTGGAAAGTCAAATTTTAGGCTGCAAAAGAAGTATTCTACCTTTAAAGCTTGTCTCACCAAAATGAATGGAAAATGAATGGATTTGCTATATTGTTGATTGGTAGCTGACATGGATCTTTGAAGCTATCGAGAAATTTCTACAGAGTGACTTGTAGACATTCATTAAGCCGTACATTAGCCTGTTATGTCTTTGTTTTGACTCGTTCAAAATGAAATCGTAATATTTTACTTAGAGCTTTTAATTGAAGGGCATACAATGTATGCTGTAGTGACGATTATGTTGAAATTCTACATGCATTTTGTGCCCCCATGCCATTCAAATCTAAGTAGGAGTCGGAAATGTTTTTTTTTTGCCCAATTCTCCTGGCAACGACTATAGACGATACCAAGTGATATCGATCGATACCTCCAGTATCGAACCTCTGGAGCCTGGAAGCATACTTCTGGTACATGTGATAGATGCACAGGTCACAGCTCTCATCCGTGGATATTTGTAATTTTTTCTCCTTTTCGCATCGTCCGATATGCACTCTGCTGCCTCACAGAAAAAACCCATAATATAATGAAAATGTAACATATGAAGAAAAAACAAACCGAAGCTGAAAAAATATATTTATGAGCATTAAAGCCCAAGTACAGTTTTGGTAAAAGCAAACATTTTTATTACCAAATTTTGTCTTCAAATCTATATAAAATGAAACATGATATCATGAACATGCTGTACAAAAGATTGTGCGAAAAATGAACAAGTTTTGGAAAAGTTATAACCTAAAATGTGCAAAATATTTCAGCGTCGTGTCTCCCGATGCTAATTCAATATTTTCTTTCGTGATAAAGGACAACTTCTCATGCACAGAATTGGATGAAAATTTCAGAATTTATTCTTTGTATATTCCTTTTTATCATGCTTTTAATCAAATCTTGGAAATAACTTTGTATATGCCCGATAAGAAGCAAAATATTGTTATAACCAAGAGAGGGCGCTAAATACAATTTAATGGTCAAATTCAAATTTTCAAAAGAATTAGCTCGTAGAAAAATATGCTATGGTCTTAAAATGTGTATACAAATTACATGTCATTGTAAATATCCCCAAAATTCACATTTCTTAATCTTTACCAAAACTATACTTGGGCTTTAAAAAAGAAGCTATGGAGTCGGCGAAACAAAGTCCCATGCAAATACACGTGAGCAGAACTGGAAACCGAAGTAACCGTTCCGGTTTCACATAATTATTTTCTCTGAAAGTTGTTGACGCCCTCATAGGATTCAAATGTACAACAAAAGTCTGTGGGAAGAATTGACCCACCATCATTCATTGCCTGCGTCGCCATTTTGAACAGATAAATACAAACGAGAATTAGTCATACTTGTCGGAGGGAAAGTGTCCAAATGCTGCTGTTTTTAACAGGTTTTTCAAGATTAGCATATGGATTCTAAAATCAGTTGGAAAACAGTGTATAGGGCTGAATGTGAATGGGAATAATTAAATTTTTCAAAGCATTAATTTGAATTGTAGAACTTTTAGAAGAGTTTAGTTATTCACTTGATAACATACAGTTCCATGTAATGAAAATGAACATTGGGTGTTGCTTAGTAGGACACCTACATGTATTCTGCTATGATGCATGCAATAGGTTGTTTTACAAACAGAATCAAAATTATGCACATTTCTTGCAAAAGAATGTTGTAACATGGCATTTCTTAAATCTGCAAGTAAGTGAACTAAAATACTTCGAATCCAGTTTGCATACAATATTTTTTTTTGTCTGGCAAGATTTGGGAAAGCATTCGCGTTTCCAATAACTACTATTGTTAATGGAGTATGCATACAATTTGCATCCATTAGTCAAGCCACCTATTTGCATTCTGACTTTTCTGACATGAATATTTATAAAGGGAGTTGGGGTATTGTGATTTACATGCTCGTATCAATATTAATTGCACATGATGATTTTGGACGTAAGAGGGCAGATTTTAAGAAGGTAATGCTAATGGGTGCGTTTATCTAGTGTTTTACGGTAGATTATGCCCTAACCCACTAGCTTCTTGAGTGATGCCTATTGTTCAATCACCAGGTTTTTCCTTTTATCCGCAGCTAATAATAATGCAGGAAAATATGTTACTATAATGCTGAAATTGAATTGTAATTGTATTGAGCTGTGCACTCTGCAATGGTTGTCACATGTTTAAATTACTTTTTTGATTGGTTTTGTTTTGCAGTACCATTGGCAGCATTGATCTTTCTTTTCGTAATCCTGGGCTTCCTGATGTTTCTCATCTTTCTCTTCATGTATCTCAACCGTATGGCATGTTTTGCCAACTGTGGAGGATGCCCCTGCATGGAGGAAAAGAAGAAGAAGAAGGAGAAACAAGCAATTCTAGGTAATCATAATACAATATGGACTAGCCTTGAGGGAGACACAACATTTATGGCCCTGAGTAGAATTGTATTGCCCGAGTCGAAGA
>BQKZ01012665.1:0-16723 GCA_036244855.1 Temnopleurus reevesii | reverse complement strand
GATTCATCTAGTTCTTCATTCAGTGACAGTATGATAATTCCAGAGATTGGTTTCCCTTTAAGTTTCGGTGAAACTCATGTCCGAGTGATCGGGCTGGGTCTAGAGTGAGGTTTTTACACTTGGAATTCAATTTAAATTCCCTTCTATTATGTAATCCCAGTGAAGCTCAGTTAACAATAGTGGGTTTTCAAAATCAGTAGACAAGAGGCTTGTGGATTGTAGAAAACAAGTGCGCATCTGATGTGCAATCTCCTTCTTCTTGTTCTTCCTCTGCTTGTGTCGGAGATCAGCAGTGTTATCTGCCCGTAAACGTTGTTTGGAGACTAGTTCTTGATGGTGTTTGTACCGGGTGCCGTACTGTCTTGGGTAATAATAGTTGCCCATACATTATGGATTTGGAGGATGAAGTTAAGGGAGAGGGTTGTGAGGGTTGTGAGGGTTGTGAGCACATCACTTGTGCTCTTGTCATTTAATGCGCATTTGTTTTTTTACCATCAACAAATCTCTGTCCACTAATTTCTTAAACCCACTGTTCCTCACAGTTGACTGCTTAATTTCTCTTCTACACATACTCCAGTTACATGAACATGTATATATTCATCATTGAGTCCTAGGATGTGCCAAAAATCTGTGTTTGAAACTAATGAAACTTATACTTACCTACATGTACAGCCTACAGGGGATAATTTTCCTGATATCGCATTGCAATTTGCTATGCATTTTAGCATAATTGCTACGCAATAGATGATTTGTATAGCAACTTTTTCACATAGAACTGTACAGTGTTCGACATGATTCCTTGAAAGTCTAAAACTGCTAATCAATTGTAAAAACTAAAATTATTCCCTGATGTATCATGTTTGCCAAATGTGTGTAAGACCAAATTTAATGTATTTCCCATAATATTGTTTGTTTCAATCTTCAGGAACCAGGATACAGAGGGCGTTGTAAAAAAGGCTTTGAAGGAATTCACTCAGGTATGTTAATCCAAAATGTTTCATTCACATTTTTTTCCTCGCAATTTCAGGATTTTCTATACACTCTAAAGCTATTGTATATTGTTCACATTCAAATACACAGGAAGAATGTACGTAAAGGTCAAGTAAAGTTTTGGTAAAATTGGAGAATTCATCTAGTTTCAATTGTTCAATTTCACACCCTGTCTAGTGGTCATTAATATTAATTAAAGAGGTTTTATTTTTGCTTAATTTGCAACCATGAATTCAATAAGAACACTTTTTTACTCACTCTCATGTCCACAGTCTTGTGTACACAAAACATGAAAATATAACCCTGCTAAATATGTAAAAATTATCTGTAGTTCAGTAAATTTGCTTAAAGTTATGTGAGCAAAAATATTGACTGTTACAGTATCACAGTCAGATCATTTTCTTGTCATGACACCACATGTAAAAACTATCACCTAGTTTGAATTGAGTGAAATTGAAATTGAGTTGATCCATTGACATTGAATCTTATGGATTTGATGAGCACCAAAATAGTTACGATTTCATTTGTCTGAGGAATGTACAATTGAAGATGTACGTATACTACATTCACATCTACGGATGATAACAAATTTGTTTGTAAACACATGTTAAGTGGTACCTCAGAAAAGTAAAATTCTCATAAACTTGCAAAGCATTGCATGTAAGCTTTACTGTATACATTGCGCATTGTCCTTTTTGATAGATCCGGGGCCTGTAACATAAAAGAGATGCAATTAATCTTGCAATTAATTGCATCTCTTTGGTACACATTTTGCCATTGACTTACGATAATTTTTGTTTAGAAATTAAAAATTTGATGCTGAATATAGTCGCAAGCTGAATTCAACATGTTATCTATTGATTTTTCCATTTTTTTATAGTAGTGTTGCCTAGTTTGTAATCAAAGCACTGTTTTTTTTACAGGGACCATACAAAAATGTTCTGTAGAAAGAAATAAAGAATTACATTTCCCACAGACTAGTTGTGTAAATTAAAGAGGAACTTCACCCATACATTAATGTACTCGTAGTGGATGAAGAAAAATACAATGATCAAACTGTGAAAATTTGAGCAAAATCCAACAATCCATTAAAAAGTTATGAATTGTCAAAGATTTGATTTAAACCTATCACAGGCTCCTTAAATTGGCAACGTACAGGTACAAAATGGCTGCCAACATGGAGAATTCTCCATTGGCTTTGTACACAGAATTTCACATTATCTTCTTTTTCTAGAAAAGTGGAGATTTATCATACATGAAGAGAAAACAAGAGAACAAGAAGGAAATGTGAAATTCTGTTTAATACAAATTAAATGGAGAGTTCTCCATGATGGTAGCCATTTTGTGCCTGTACGTTGCCAATTTGAGGAGCTCATGAGGGGTGTAAATCAAAACTTTGCAAATTCATTTATAACTTTTTAATGGATTGTCGCATTTTGCTCAAATTATCACAGATTGACGATTGTATTTTTCTTCATCCACCAAGCGCACATCAATGTCTGGGTGAAGTTCCCCTTTAAGTTCCGCTGGTGTGCTGTGCAGATGTCATCATAAACACATCGTAAACAAATTATTCATTACTAAAATAGGAAAAAAAAACCAGTCTCCATTATTTGGTAATCATTGTATTTTACCAAGATTGCCGTCATTTTGAAAGAAGAAGAACAAGTTATTCTTTAAAGGTCTCAATAGAGCTACATGTAACCCACCCCCTAAAAAATGTTGCCCAGGAAAGAGGTGTGCAAAAAGAGATTCTTCCCTTTCTTAATAATTTGTCTGATTTTTCCTCAACCCATTTCTATTCTATTAATCTAATTTTTGTGCTCCACAGGGCTACAAACCCACATGCCCAAATGCCCAGGTCAACAAAATTGAGCCACCTGGCAAGTAAATGAAATTGTCAGTTGTCCATATTGGCAAGTAATTGTTTTGAAATAAAAAAACCCCATAAATTATTGATTGTGAGTGAATATGTTGTGAGAATCTAGTTAAAAGATCTACATTTGACCTACTTCACTAACAACTAGCTGTAAGTCAAATATATTACTAGATATGTTTTATGTTTTGGGCAAGCAAAATTGATGTTTGGGCAAGTGATTTGAGTGCAAAAAATTCTTGTAGCACCCTGCTGTTACAAAATCATTATTTTGGGGTAGACTTTTCATTTCTCACCATTACATTAATTAACAAATAGGCGATATCAACCAATATCAAACAATATCTGATGAACAGTTGACATCTTACAGGTTTGGTGTTTCCTGTTAACTTCTCACATACTGAATGTAAATGATGCATTTTTTCCTTTTATTGGTGAGAGGGGGTACACTTTGCTACATCAAAGGCCAATCCCAGGTTGTAATGATAGTCATATAGGTTTTATCTAAAATGATTAAATTAGTGAATTAAGATAACAAGATCCAAAATCAATCAAGTACAAGTGAAAATAATGTGTACATGTAGGTGCTTAAATTTCTATGGCTCTATGAACTTAGAAATCTAGATAAAAAATTATCACTAATTATTAATGTTGGTTTAATTCGCCAAATTACTGTTTTTCTGTGTACATGTACATCGTTAGGTCATTGCATGATAAAGAATAGCATGTCCATTATGTAAAGCAGTACTGGATTTTGATTAAGCCCCTGAAAAATCTTAGGATGTCCTTCAGTGACCGACTATCGAAAAATGGCATGAACTGAACATTTTGTTTGCTTTTCACCAAATTACAGTAAAATTATATGTGAGCTTGTGCAGTGCAATATGACCTGAAATCAGGTGCTCTTTGGTTTATCCCCTTTTACATAGTCATAAGCCTTATTTTCCTCATGAATTGTTTATTGTCTTTGAAAAAAAAATCTGACCGACCGATATTCTTTTTTTTTAATGGCATTTAAGGGCATCCAGACAGTATTTTATTTTATCCTGCATCCAGAGTGGGTTTGGGTATGACACACGTGCACGGCATGTATAATGAACTCTGAGAGTTGTGACAACGTCCCAAAGCTGGCATGGGACGTTGGCTGACTCCTTAACATAACAGGATGGATTGAGAGATAGAGAGACGAAGAAATAATCTAGGTTGAAGGAGAGAGCTCAGAGAGAGAGCTCAGAGAGAGAGAGAGATAGAGACAGAGAGAGGGACAGAGAGAATGGAAGAGAGCATGAAGGAGAGAAAGATATATAAATAGTAAAGAAAACATTTAGAAAGCCAAACAGAGCAAGAGAGAAAGAAAGGGAAAGAAAGAGATAGATAGAAAGAAAGAAAGAAAGAAAGAAAGAAAGAAAGAAAGAAAGAAAGAAAGAAAGAAAGAAAGGAAGAAAGAAAGATAGATAGATAGATAGATAGATAGATAGATAGATAGATAAATAGATAGATAGATATAGAGACAGAGAGAGAGAGAGAGAGAGAGAGAGAGAGAGAGAGAGAGAGAGGGGAGGGAGGTTGTGAGAGTATTAAAGAAAGGAAAAACGAGAGCATGCCGGAAATGAGAACATTAGCATGAGAAAGAGTGTGAAATTAACAGACATACCTACAGTTACGGAATATAAGATGCATTCCCTATAGACGTAGTCTTTCAACACTGACCAAATGCATATTTTCTCTCACATTTGTTCAGCTGACATTGCATTTTTCACATTTTGATCCAAAATAAAGTATAAAGAGAGAAAGATAGTGTGAGAGAAGATGAGAGAAACTATAAATGATGAATGAGAGCATGAGATAGCGAGCAAGAAGAATGAAGAGGCACAAAAGAATACAAAAGAGCATTTACTGTACATGTACATGTAAGTGAATGAATAAATAGAGGAGATGAGTGAGAGATGGTGTGAATGATGGAGAGAAGGAGAGTAATGAAATGGTATTTGTCATGTTGAGTCATTTGAGGATACAAGATGAAAGGCATCTGTTGAAAGGATTTCTGAAATTATTATCTTACATGGCATGCAGTCCTCATGGCAAATCTATCTTGGTGCTTGTTCTTCATAATGAGGCTCTGGGCACAGAAAATTTAAAGATTACATTAACCAAATTTGGTGAATCCCATTTCCATCTTATCATAGAATTGCAGGGAAAAAATGTACACATTCCAATTTCTGTGAGAACAATTGTACATCTACTGACAGCATTCTATTTCTAAGCTCTTTGACTCAAAATGTTTTAAGATCCCCTATTTTTTCTCTTTTTGCAAATAAAGCAGATTAAGGCACAAACAATGATTTTCTTTTTTTAATGTTTATGGTTTTAGAAGAAAATCATCAAATATAAGTCAAATGTAATATCTTTTTGTCCCATACAAGTATGGATTCTTAAAGTATGCTTGATTTAAAACAATATATATTTGAACCATAAATTTGCTTATAGATCTATGTTTGAACAGAAAAAAAGGTATTTGATTGTACAAAAAACTAAAATCACAAAGAAGTAAGGTCTTTTATGACATTGAATCAAGCTCATAGAGCAGTACGCTTTCCTTTTCCCCTCTTTATGAGAACCTTGACCGTTCTAACAAGACAATATATATCTTTGTGGTTTTGTCAATTTTCAACTGTTCTTCAATTCATTCTATTGCATGGATTTTAGCGAATTCACTGAATGTTTACATATCGGTTCTTATGTTCACATTTTGAAAAGTCATTGTACACTGGTCTATCATAGGCATTATAATGAGTAGAATTTCTAAACAAATATATGGTCGCAAAATTAGTGAGAAAAAAACAGCGTAGATTTCAGCTAGTACAATACTAAAAAGTCTTGACCTTTCCAGCAGGTTGGTGAAAGTCTTTGTTGTTTGTCAATTTATCAGTTGTTATCGTATTTATTTGACATTTAAAAGACATTGTAAGATTTTGTTATTGTAAAAAATTCACAAATCAACATGTGACCTCTGTTATTGTATTCAGATTAATGAAAAAACAACAAAGTGTGCAAAACAAAGAAAATAATACAGGCATTATCAAGATATCTATTAAAATTAAATACAGCACTCATTGTTTCTTTATTACTACACAGCGTGCCTATGCCCAGGTGATATTTTTAATTTTACTTTTTTAAGACCGGAAAATTGATTTTTAAGCCTAATATTTTCATTTACATAAAACAATGTAAGTACACTGTTCACCACTTACACTGTAGGTACATGTAGCATTCAGAATCTGGCAGTTGAGATTTTTTAAAATGAAAACAATGTTGAACAATGTCTTTAATGGTATCTCTAAATAATTTTGTTCTCCTTAGATCTTACTGGACGTGAGCTTCTTGGAGGAAAATCAGCTGGTAGAAGATGAATTTCCCTTTGCAGATGGAAGAGCTAGGATGACCAAGTTGATGGGTAAGATGACAGTGTTCCCACGTGACAATTTTAATGATAATAACATTACAATAACAGAGTGGTTGAATAGTGCTATCAATTCCATTGGGTGACTTCAAGTACGGTGTTGAACGCTGGTGTTGGTGTTGCAGCAAAACCAACACCAGCCTCAACACCAAACTTGAAGTTTGTCAGTGTTTTGGGTAGACCTCGCAAGATTCTGACGTATTTCCGGTCGTTTCTGTATCACTTCTGTAAACTGACAAACGGTGTTGGAGCTCGGTTTACGGACCGTTTTGCTCTCTCAACACCAACACCAACACCGAACACCGTACTTGAAGTCACCCATGTGTCTCTACATGTATGCACATAATCTACAATAAGCGCAGTTATATAATAGCAACTCTATACGATAGCAGCTATAAGGCGCTTGTGCATTTCAAGGAACATACTCCTGCCAAGTAACCCTTACCATATTTAACTAGTTGGCGAGCTGCAGTAAAATTATTACCATAATGCAGTTTTTCAATAGTAAATTAGAGCATGTTCATAGTTTGTTTGAATGAAATCGACCTAGAAATGGCTTAATTATCGCAAAATAAAAAATCATGCTGCGGCCTCCCTCCCTATATGCTTCAAGTACAAAATGAATGCAAACTCACACACCGCAAACAATACCCCCGATTGCACCGCCCCTTTCAGGCCGACGCTCCCCCGTGCAAAAGCGCTTAGCACACCGTAGGAATAATGGCTGATTGCCGTGTTCGGCGTAAAATACACAAAATACGAGCACAAATGTACTCCTAATATCCTACACAGATCGTAGGCATGTAAAGGAACTTTTGAATACATCAGCTCGTTTAACATCACTTTCTGCATCCCGGTCATTACAAATCTATACCATTAACCTCACATGGGATGATTGCAGCACAATGTAGATGATTTTTTTGCTGAAGGAAATCAATGTCATTGGTGGGATTCGAACCACCGACCTTCTGGTTGAAAGACAAGAGGCAGATGCACTCTACTGCAATGCTTTCACAAGTAATGAGTATACATGCGAGCTGTGTGAGCTCTATCTTGGCTAAACTCACCATAACTTGCAGAAAATTCGTCACTTTTAAGCCACTATACAANTGTTGATTGTTATTGATGAAGTTATTGTTAATACTGTAAATTTACAAAATGGCGTCTAGATGATGTCATCATTGACTGATGGCATCCACAATGAGAGACTCAGATCTACTCGATAAACTTAATTGATGACTCAAATGACACAGGTTATGACGATGTCGTTTGCGAGAAAACGTTTACCAAAGTTTTGGTATTAAGAATAATAAAAATAAGAAGAAAAATCCGTAGAAACATAATAGGTGATCTGTCGATATGCGACAGACCACCTAATAACATTATAATAACAGAGTGCTTGAATAAGTGCATATTTTGTCTCTATAATATGCACATAATCTACAATAAGTGCAGTTTATAGCAACTCTATACGATAGCAGCTGTAAGGCGCTTGTGCATTTCAAGGAACATACTCTTGCCAAGTAACCCTTACCATTAACCTCACATGGGATGATGGAAACACAATGTAGATGATTTTTTTGCTGAAGGAAATCAATTTCATTGGTGGGATTCGAACCACCGACCTTCTAGTTGAAAGGCAAGAGGCAGATACACTCTACCGCAATGCTTTCGCAAGTAATGAGTATACATGCGAGCTGTGTGAGCTCTATCTTGGCTAAACTCACCATAACTTGCAGAAAATTCGTCACTTTTAAGCCACTATACAAGAGTGATAACATTGAGTTTACTACAATAGATGTATGGGTGATTCAAGCGTAATACAAGTTAATCCATTATGAGTCAGTTGCAGGTACGAGTAAAAGTAGATTCTTAAGAGTATTGAGAGTTTATTACACTTGTTATATATTGCAAGTTTAAATGAGTTTAACACAAGTTAGCCTGCTTACAGTACATGTATGATAATTGTGAACATTTCATTAAAAAAACAAAAATATTTGCAAGTTCACATTGAGATTCACAGAGTTATTACGGGTTATCGCAAATTGCGTACAAGTCACTATACCGACCCATGGGAACGTTATTTTAGTACATGTTTGTTGTATTCAATTCAATTCAGTTATTTTTTGTTCAGAGTATGTGCTCAAAATGCAAAATAGAATTTTATGGAATAATGATTCTTGGTTTCCCAATGAAAAATCAACATCCATGCAGATGCTCAGTTAATTACAGGAAAAATGTTTTTTACTTCAAAGTAAAATTTTTGAAATATGAAATTTATACTTCAAAGAAAATCAAGACCAAAAGAAAAAAAGAGTGGCGAATCCTTGTCTCAACCTTACATATCAGCCAAAAATTAGATGCAGTAATCGCCCCAAATCTTCCTCATACAGGTAGAATAGTCATCCACTGTGGTTTGAAGTCAGTATAAATTGTTTTACATTTTCAGTCGTCTATGCAAAGGGCATTGCAATGAATATTTTCGTATTGGAAACCTTGTACTTTTATTCTAACTGGGTGACTGATTTTATGATCGAATATTGGACCGAAGTGGTTTCAGTGGTTGATACTGTATTATCTTTCCATTGTATACATGCATATTAAACTAGAGAAGCTCTTTAGACATCCATCCAAACCACAACAAATTTGAAGAGAAGAAAATTATATCTGTCCTTCTAAACCTATAGATTTAATAGTTCACCTTATAAATAATTGTTCATTTCAACTGTATGATAAATGAATTATTTTTTTAATAGTATTATCACCCCCTTACATGTAGGTTTATAAAACTACAGTCCTGCTCAATATGCAGAGATGCATGTACATGTACATGACAGGTTTACAGGTTTACTATACCCTCAGTTTCATTTTGAAAATGATTATATTTTCCTTTGGTTTCATGATAAAATTAATTCAGTAATTAATTAACTTGCGATGGTTGGTTGCCCTGTTCAATTCAATGGATTTTCAAACTTTTTTTTTATACTAATGCTCAATGTATACTGTTCATCTTCAATGCATGTGTGTGTATGAAGTATTCTATCAAATGGTGCAAGGCCATTTTAATTACTATTGATATTTGTCCACTAATGGGATTAACTTTACTTCAAAGCTACCATACTGTCCCAAACCTATGCAGTGTATGTTTTTACTATGTGTGGAAACTCTGTATTTATAAAGAGGGTCATACATGTATGGAGGGTGACAAGCAGGTATTCTCCGACAATTACCATAGCAACAGTCAGTGATAGTGTTTTTTATCCAATGAAAATCAAGGATGTGGTCAGCGCGGACTAATAGTCACTGTGACAAACTTCATGAAACACCCTCCCGATCTATCAATACTCCTGGTAAAAAGAGGCATAATCTGACTCTAAAACGTTAACAATTTATTGTTTTTTTAATCCCGATATAGCAAGATTATTGCTAAAACTAGGTACTACATATTTTTGGCCCAAACACCTCGTTATATTGAGTTTCTAATGTACGTACATCGCATTTATCTGTTTATTTCTTGCTTGTTTATACCGGGCTAAAGCCAGGGTAATAATAGTGCAAAGTGACTTGAGCACTCAGCAGAGTAGATACGGGTGATATTGCATTGTTATTATTGCTCGGTCAGAAAACTCAGAAATTCCAACAAAATATATGCACCACATACAATGTAGTAAAGAGTGAGCTAGCACTTGTACTTTCTCTTTCCATGCTTCTCACTGTACATGCAGTCGAAGGCGCCATTTAATATTATTATTCATGACATTTTGTTCGGTGTTGGCGGTTTCAATTTTAAATGATCTTTGCACCCTTCACGCTATGCATCTCACCAGGCAGGCTGTGTCTAACAGACCCATATGAATGGTTTATAGGTTATCCCATTTTAGTCTGGCTGTGGATGAGATGCTCTGTATGAAGTTGCATCTTAAAGCTACCATTATTCCTTACTCCATCTGAAAGAACTGAATTAGATTATAATATGGTCACCATGATGGAAAATGATTATGTCGTACATGCATGGGACAATTTTTGGAATTTCCTTTCTGTGGCTTCCATTCTGAATTCTTCTGAATATAAAGAAGTTCTGGGTGATTTTACGTTGTGAAATCTCCCAATTTTTCAGGTATTTTCAGTTAAAAATGTTCAACTAAAATCAAGAGGATTTTTTTCATACAATAATTTTATGAAGCTATTTGGGAAATGCTGTTTTTCATAGAATTGTTACATATTTTTGTTCTACTCCCAAATACAGCATTTCTCTGTGTCCCATACACATTCATTTTTCCTTCCATTTCAGATACAGAATTGATTGCTCCTGATAACTATATTCTAGTGACCTACCCCATTGCCTTGCACAGATGTCTGAAAGATCTTATTCAGATTATTATGGTCTATACTTTTACCATCAAAAAAACTTTTTGATTGAGNAGGGGGGGGGGGGGGGGGGGGGGGGGGGGGAGAGGCATTTATTAATGCTGTTAATTGAATTCCAACAGAATATTATGGATTCATGAGGGATGTTGTCAAGTGGAAAACCATGGGCAGTACTAGTATTCTTCAGGAAAGCTGTCTAAGAACTTGAATTCCCAATCTGGTTGTGGTACAAAATTGTAATACTTACAAGTACAATGTAGGCCTACATGTAGGAACCAACTGCACTTGTAGCCAAGGAGTATTCAACAGTCAATATTTGATACAAGTGTGCATTATAAAACATAAATTATACAACAAGATTCACTCTGTTATGCATTAAAAATATCTGTCTATTTGAATGTTGAAAGTGATTTTGAAAGGCATTCTGCTAGGTAAGATTATCATGCTTTTTCAGGTTGGAATAATTTGCCCTAATTCACTTCACTTCAAACTATAAAATAGGAGTAAATACCATATTCATGTACATTGTGCGCCACAACTTCTACCAAAAATAATTTCATTTGTAATTGATTGATCATTATTAATATTTAAATGACCCTCAAGTAATTTTCTAAATCGAACAATGTTAATGACACAGGATGATTCTAAATTTTGTTGAACTTTTGTATTTACTTCTGAAATGGAGTAAATCAAATTCTATGATTATGTGAAAAATCTATTTAAAAAAAATAAATTGTAAACTGCTTGGAATGTAAAAAAGTGAATTTAGAGGGAAACTAATTCTAATTATAGTTGATAATTTTATTGCATATACCAAAATTATATTTTACTGAGCAGGCTGATATGTTATCAAATCGTTTTGCATGACCACAAGTTTAAGATTTGAGAAAGTCGAAGGGATCATGCAGTACATACTGTTTTGACATGAAATTGTCCAGAACTACTAGATTAGTCATTTATTTCAGTGGTTTTATATCTTTTGCACTAATTACAAGCACTAAGAACCTTACTAATATTTTCCTGCAAGTCAATGAGCTCTGATCACGAAAAAGGTAATTTTCCCATTGATATTGTGTAGTGTCTATGTGACCATGTCGGACGGAATGACCATGTCGGACGGAATTTTATTCAATGTTTCCCTTATTTAAAGACAAAGAAGAAGTTTTTAAACTTTTTATCTGTCTGCCACATTACTATACAACCTAACTCTTCTATTAAAAGCAAAAAATTTCAAATTTTGGAAAGTTGCCAAAAAAGTAACATTTTCATTCCGTCCGACATGGTAGATTCCGTCCGACATGGTCCATCTTTGAACGTCTCCAGTTTCCATACAAACAATGTTTGATCAAAGAGCTTTTCAAAATAAATTCATTGAATATTAGGCTGTTCATTTAACTATAAATTTATAACTGATCAGTGAAAGTTTCGATAGAATACAAACTTGAGTGAAAAAAGTGAGGGGTACCCATTTCTATCGATTCCGTCCGACATGGTAAGTTTTTCCAACATAGCATTTCAGTAAAATGGAATATTAAAAAAATACCCAAACCTGTTGATACCTTGGCCCACCCTCTATATCCATGAGCAATATTATTAGCCCAATACCTCTGGGACAAAAATGACAGCAACTTCTGCTATCAAATTCCGTCCGACATGATTACGACAATTTTGAAACAGGCCCTGCTGTGTTGGTGTTGGTGTTGAGCGAGCAGATCGGCCCGTGAACCGAGCTCCAACACCGGTGGTTGGTTTACAGAAGCGATACGATCGCCGCATCGATCGCTCAACACCAGCCTCAGTGTCACGTGACATCGCACGCGCTCGCACAAAGTCTCGCAATAGGCTTGACGATGAAATAATTTTCGGTCTGAAATTCTCAAATTAATCTATTTTAAGTCATACAAATTGTGTAATCTTTTTTAAAATCCAAAAGGAAACATATTTCCTTCCAAAATAAAGTATGTGGTTTTAGTTTTTAGATGCAAATTTCACTGTAAAGTTAAATTAACCACTGACATGTCACGAGTTGTCGTAGCGAAACTGCTACTGTTCTGTGAGTCAAAAATTAATGCATGATTTCAACACCAACACCAACACCGAACGTGAAGTCACAATTTCCCAATCCCTAGGGGTTGGTGTTGAAGAATGGGGAAATTGCACGTATATGGTCAACACCGACCGCGATCCTCGGTTCAGCAGACAACATTCAACACCTGCAATCAACACGAACGACCGAAAATACGTCAGAATCTTGAGAAGTCGACCCCAACACCGACAGTCTTCAAGTTTGGTGTTGAGGCTGGTGTTGGTGTTGCTGCAACACCAACTCCAGCGTTCAACACCGTATTTGAAGTCACCGACTGTTCCCTTGCAATGCATGTGTATGTATGAAGTATCAAATGGTACAAGCCAAGGCCATTTTAATTAATATTGATATTTGTCCACTAATGGGATTAACTTCATTTCAAAGCTACCATACTGTCCCAAACCTATGCAGTGTATGGAAACTCTGTATTTATAACTAAGAGGGCCATACATGTATGGAGGGTGACAAGCAGGTATTCTCTGACAATTACCATAGCAACAGTCAGTGATAGTGTTTTTTATCCAATACAAATCAAGGATGTGGTCAGCGCGGACTAATAGTCGTTGTGACAAGCTTCATGAAACACCCTCCAGATCTATCAATAATCCTGGTAAAAAGAGGCATAATCTGACTCTAAAGCGTTAACAATTTATTGTTTTTTTAATCCCGATATAGCAAGATTATTGCTAAAACTAGGTACTACATATTTTTGGCCCAAACACCTCGTTATATTGAGTTTCTAATGTACGTACATCAGATTTATCTGTTTATTTCTTGCTTGTTTCTGGCTTGCTAAAGCCAGGGTAATACAAATGTAATAGTGCAAAGTGCCTTGAGCACTCAGCAGAGTAGATACGTGTGATATTGCATTGTTATTATTGCTCGGTCAGAAAACTCAGAAATTCCAACAAAATATATGCACCACATACAATGTAGTAAAGAGTGAGCTAGCACTTGTACTTTCTCTTTCCATGCTTCTCACTGTATATGCAGTCGAAGGCGCCATTTAATATTATTATTCATGACATTTTGTTCGGTGTTGGCGGTTTCAATTTTAAATGATCTTTGCACCCTTCACGCTATGCATCTCACCAGGCAGGCTGTGTCTAACAGACCCATATGAATGGTTTATAGGTTATCCCATTTTAGTCTGGCTGTGGATGAAGTGCTGTGTATAATGTAGTTGCATGTTAAAGCTACCGTTGTTCCCTACTCCAGATCTGAAAGAATTGAAATCAGATTATAATATGGTCACCATGATGGAAAATGATTATGTCGTACATGCATGGGACAATTTTTGGAATTTCCTTTCTGTGGCTTCCATTCTGAATTCTTCTGAATATAAAGAAGTTCTGGGTGATTTTATGTTGTGAAATTTCCCAATATTTCAGGTATTATCAGTTAAAAATGTTCAACTAAAATCAAGAGGATTTTTTTCATACAATAATTTTATGAAGCTACTGTATGATCTTACATAGACTCTATATACAATATTGGCAGAAATAAAGTTTACTGTTTTCCAGTATGTCCCACCTAAGCCTATGTAAAACACATGCATTTTCGTGGAACTTGGTGGGACACTGGTAACTTTATTTCTGTCCATACTGTACATGTATGCTGATTTTTTATTTGGGAAATGCTGTTTTTCATAGAATTGTTACATATTTTTGTTCTACTCCCAAATACAGCATTTCTCTGTGTCCCATACACATTCATTTTTCCTTCCATTTCAGATACAGAATTGATTGCTCCTGATAACTATATTCTAGTGACCTACCCCATTGCCTTGCACAGATGTCTGAAAGATTTTATTCAGATTATTATGGTCTATACTTTTACCATCGAAAAACTTTTTGATTGAGGTACATAACATCACAAAATGGAAACTTGTACTATAACAAGAAATTGATAACAGTTTAATTGGTTCATACAGTAGAGCTAAATATTTAATCCTTTCTTTGCACCTCCATACATGTATGTAGGAAGATAAAACAGTTCATTGACGTATTCAGCTGTTGATTAAATATTGTAATGTTTGTAGTATTTTCTTGAAAGCAGAAAAATATCACTAAACCAATTTATCTCATGTTCCCGCAGATCTGTATGCTAAACCAGTCGATCTTGTGAAGAAGGTGTTTGGAGACTTTTCCCTGCCAATGGATGTTCTTGGCAAAGACTATGTGGAGTGTTTACACTGGAGGAAAGGAGCGTTGATGTACATGTATTGTAACACACTCTATGAACAGACAGAGAGAGTCAAGGAAGAGATTACACACTTTATGCAGGTTAGTAGTAAATGTTGTATTTACACTAGAGGAGAGGAGCGTTGATGTACATGTATTGTAACACACTCTATGAACAGACAAAGAGAGTCAAGGAAGAGATTACACACTTTATGCAGGTAAGTAGAAAATGTTGTGTTTACACTGGCGGAAAGGAGCGTTGATGTACATGTATTGTAACACACTCTATGAACAGACAGAGAGAGTCAAGGAAGAGATTACACACTTTATGCAGGTAAGTAGAAAATGTTGTGTTTACACTGGCAGAAAGGAGCGTTGATGTATTGTAACACACTCTATGAACAAACATAGAGAGTCAAAGAAGAGATCACACACTTCATGCAGGTTTGTAGAAAATGTTGTGTTTACACTGGAGGAAAGGAGTGTTGATGAACATGTATTGTAACACATTCTTTGAAGGGACAGACAGGGTAAAAGAAGAGATCACACACTTTATGCAGGTTAGTAGTAAATGTTGTGTTTACACTGGATGAAAGGAGCGTATGACTCTATGAACACACAATGGAGGTTAATTTTCAGTGTTAAAGCCCAAGTAAAGTTTTGGTAAAAGTGAATATTCTTGTTCCCAAATTTTGTCTTTAAATATAAATGAAATGAAATTAAATATCATCATGAAAATGTTGCACAAAAGATGTTGTGAAAAAATGTTGTGAGAAATGAATGAGTTTTGCCAAAGCTATAACCTATAATGTGCTAAATTTCTTAGTCTCGGGTACCTCGAGACTGAATCAATATTTTCTTTCTTGGCAAAAGAAAACCTTCTCATGCACAGAATTGGATGAAAATTTCAGAATTGACACAATTCAAATTTTCAAAGTGTCACTTCGTAAAAATTTATACCATGGTCTCTGAATGTATGTGTGATATACATATGTCATGATAAACATTCAGTAAAATCCACATTTCTCAATCTTTATCGAAACTATATTTGGGCTTGAACATGAAAAAAGGAAGGAAAAAGACCAGGATGATTATGAGGTATGGAAATTCTAATGGGTGATTCCATAAGTGAGGAGGCCAATTTGTGACAAATTTGATGTCCCAGTTACATTCATTTGGTAATCGTCATCTTTCCATGGCTCTGTGGGCTACATGTAGGTGAAGATACAAACAGTGTAATGAAAACTAAAGCTGATTCTAAACCTGATATTACATCCTTTATTTGAATTCTTGCATTATTTCTATTTTCATGAAGCCCAAGAGGCCAAGAAAAAGATATAGGGTCGCCTTAACTTCTGTCACAAATAGGCCCCTTTTTGGGGAATCACCCTAATCTAAGTACTTGTATTTATTGTGATTATTGGTTTTCAATGGATTTTCTCATTAACTTTTTAGTTCAATTTGCCTGGAGCATTTGTATTGCTTTGTTAAACCAACAAATACATGTGTAGATGTTAATTTTGCTGTTACATCATGAAACATTTTCATTCTAGAAAATTTTCTGTTGTACAATGAATTTCATGAAAAAAGGGCACCACTGGAAAATGATTAACCCAGAGAAAATAATTCTCTTGAAAATTTGGTAGTAGATATGCCAAATGTAGCAAAATTTTAACACAATACTCGATGCAAGTTCTGTCATGTTCTGTTTTGAATTAAAAGAGGCAGGGATTAATTTTACTGATATCGCATCGCAATTT
>BQKZ01012659.1:0-14118 GCA_036244855.1 Temnopleurus reevesii | reverse complement strand
ATAAAGTTTACCTGATGGTGTAACATGAAATGAACACCCGTATAAGGTCCATACAAAATGCTTTGTAGAAAGAGGATTCCGAATGTTCCATTGATCCCAGATACCAAAAATAAGTAGATGAAATATTTTTCAGCACTTAAGAATACATAAAATCAAAATAAAGTTATGCTCCTGATGATTCTTGAGTCTCAAATGTGGGATTGCTGGCGAAATTGTTGCTGTAGAAAAGTTACAAAATACCCCCTGTTCAGCTGATCAATTTTCAATGATCCAGATTTACAGAGCACATAAATGTGCAATCAATACGATAAAACACAAACCAGATATCATTTTAGCACCAAGCTAACAAACTATCTATGAACTTGAAATGAAAAAAATGGTAATGACGCCTCTCTCGTCTCTACAAGTGGGTGCTTGTTGCAGATTTTTTTTACACAAATACCCCCTTCAGCTAATCAATTATACGCAATCTAAATATGGATACACCTAATTTACTTAAAGGGAAACCAACCCTTGGAATTGTTGTGCTCTCACTGAATGAGAAAAAATCAGATGAACAAACTGTGAAAATTTGAGCAAAATAGGACGACCCGCTCCAAAGTTATGAATTTTCAAAGTCACAGAGATATAACGATCCCTACCGCTCATGGGGATCCGTGCGATCGGCAAATTCGACGGAATCTGTGACGTCATGTCGGACAACTCCTCATTCACTCTGTATACGAAATTTCAAATTTTCTCCCTTTTTTGGTGGAAAAGTCAACAAAATGCTAATTTAGGTTGGGGTATAGCATTTATGTATTGATTCTGCATGTATTTTGAGAAGAATGATGTTGCAACATTACTCTAAATTTTACATTAATCCATTTTTAAAAATCCTATGTACAAAGTGAATGAGGAGTTGTCCGACATGACGTCACAGATTCAGTCGGTGTTGCCGATCGCACGGATCCCCATGAGCGGCAGTGATCGTCAAATCTCTGTGAATTTGAAAATTCGTCACTTTTAAACTGGTTGTCCGATTTTGCTCAAATTTTCACAGTTTGTCCATTTAATTTTTCTTCATTTAATGAGAGCAGGACAATTCCAAGGGTTGGTTTCCCTTTAATACATTGACTGCTAAGCCAAAGAAACTTTGCATAGTCATTATGAAGTGCATATTCCATGGGTTAACTATCTGATAAGGCTCCTAGCTGTGCACATTATATTTAGAGTAAGGTAACCACTTTGTGAAAGGTAATTGGTCTTATTAACAATCCATAATCATTAATTTTAGGTGTTCATCATTGGGTGTGTTTTGGGGAGCAAAATTAAAAGCATCCTCCATCCCTGCTGTTTGTTTTGATATGGCTGCTGTGATTGCCTTGTAAACTCAAACTGTGCAACAAGTTTAGAAGTTTGGCTTGTGAGAGTGAAAATAATTATGCAATTATCTTTTACTTCATGTGAGCAGCTAGTGTGTAGGACTACTGTAAAAGCCAATATTTGTGTGAACATAAAATAAAGCAATTTCACAGCATTACAGACCTTTTCACAAATTAGCAAGATAATTTTTTTTCACATCTGGAAAAATTATTGTAGACAAGTTTATGGAAATTCTATTGAGTGAATATTTTGGCAAATTTCAGGGTCGCAAAATTCTTGAAAATAAAACTCCAGGGAAAATATCAGTTTATACATGTACAGTAATTCAGATGATTAGATGCATGAAAGTGATTCCCTGAATGCAGCAGTTATAATAATAATAATAATAATAATAATAATAATAAAGATGATAATAATCATAATAATAATAATAATCAAAAGATATCTTATTTACCCAGGATAGCCCCCTAAGTTATTTAAACTGTTCTCCCAGCAGGCCCTGCAATAACATAGAGCTATCATTCATGGTTTATACATATGGTTAATTACGTGAAAATGTCAAAAGTCTTACAAGTCACAATACATTCAATGTCGCTGGTGGTTCACATTTTTTTCTTTCCCACTTTCGATCTTCCATTCATCTCGAATATTTCACGTAAGTTCTATCTTTGAAGAAATTTGTAACCAAACATGAGGTATAATACATCACATATGTTTAGGCTTTCCATATCAGGAATTTGTTTCATGTTAATTATAGGACAGATTTAATGAACAGGAAAGTACATACTAGGCCTAAATAGTCAATAGTGCTCCTGATTCGTGAATGCCACAATAAAAATGTCACGTATTCAGGATTAACACATAGCTGACCAAATACCAAACATCTTTGAGTGAATTTTGTACTGTTCATGGTGCAGCAGTCCCAAGAAAAGTTAAAGATAATTTCAAGCAAATTAAAAGTGAAGGGTAATTAACAGATTAATCCATGTAGTCCGACATGACCAGGATCAAAGGAAATACTGATTACATCTTTATTATGGAGAGGAGAGATAAATGGGAGGGGAAGAGGGCAAAAGGGTAGAAGTGAACGAGGTATTAAAGAGAGAAGAGAGAATTGGGAGGGGGTGGGGGAGTAGGAGAGGAGTGAATGAGAGAAGAGTAACTAGAAGGAATACTGTAGGTGAGAAAAAGGAAGGGGTACATAGGAAAAAGAGGAAATATATGATTATGACTGGAGGAAGAACAGAGTAAGAGAGGGAGAGAGAAAAAGAGAGAAAAAGAGAGAAAGAAAGAGAGAATGAGAGCGAGAGAGGAGGGGATAAATTGAGACAGAAAGACACACAGAGAACAGGAGAGAGAGAGAGAAAAGATATATAGCATACAGAGGGAGAGATAGAAAGGATGATAAAAGGAATAGAGAGAGAGAGAGAAAGAGAGAGAAAGAGAGAGAAAGAGAAAGAGAGAGACAGAGAAAGAGCAAGAGAATATAGTTGAGAGGGGGTAGGAAATAGGATTGATGGGTAAAAGAAGACAGAAAAAAGAGATGGGAGAAAAGCTATTCTGTAGCAATCCCAAAGTAATTACCTAATTAACACTGCATCGGTCATCAAAACCGTAATTGACCGGTGTTTAAATATGTCAATTGAACAAGAAGGTTCTCCAGAAACCAAAATATTGCGACAGACTGATTATGGGGCCCCAATAATGACTTAGCTTTGTGACGGTCAGCAACACTTTGACCGGTGTCCGAATTTGACTTACCGGTTACAACTATTCCATATACAGTAGGTAATACAGTGGACACAATCTACATACTCCCACTATATGAAATGAGATTTTATAAAAACAATAGATATGTTGAATGAAACGCGATTCCTTACTGACCATAATCAAAATCTAATTTTTGAACATTACACTTGTGTGTGAAAGTTTTATGTCAAAGCCAAAAGAAAGAAAACCATTTGATGAAAGTCATGGAATTTAAACAAAAAACCCAGACCAGTATTTCATGAAGTCATTATAAAAGATATAAATGACTTATAGAAGGACTGGAGTAAATTATCGTGTGCTATACTCTAGTCCTAGATGATTTAGAACAAGAACTGATACAAGTCATTATTAACGTCATTCTCATAGTTGTGCATCCATAACCTCGGTGAAACCCCACTCTGAATAATTTTTGAATAATCATGCTCCTACCTTCTTTTATTATAGCTATGAAGTACCACTGCTGGTTTGTAGATCCGGTTATTCCCAACGTAATACGGGGAAAAGGTTTTAATCGGCTTGAAATAACGATGCGCCGTGTATATACGCCTCACGAGAGGCGGATGCGACGACGACATTCTCGAGTTTGATTTGAGAAAGAGCACCATTTGTAAGTCAGTTTCCAATTAACAGAAGTAAAATCAAACCATCATCCATGAACGAGAGACAAAAAAATCACAACGGTGTCCGCATGCATGAATGAAAAATAATTCATCCACAAATTTGATTCGTAATCCACAATATTCATTCAAAATTTGCGATACATCTGCGAAAAAAAGTATTCTCTGATGAATTCTCAAAAGCTGGAATCTAATGTTCACTGAGATCAATCAAAAATACATATTTCATGAAGAAAGTCAATTTGATATTCCACAAAACCTGGTTGCTTCTTCAGAATAGTGCGATGTATGATAATATACTTCAATATGATGTGAAGCAGCGTTTGAAGTATGGTTACTCATCAAACGCTGGGGAAGGCGATGCAACGCTAAATGCACAGAGAGACAAAAATGCTTCAGAATAAACCAAGACTGACATCGAGTGATCAGATGGCTTGCCCAGCTTAGACACGAGCCCAAAATGAAACCTCATCGACGATGTATCCTGACGTCGCTGCTAATACCATATAAAAGTTTTCTCAGTTTCCGGAGGTTGACAGCATTCCAAATGCTTCCTTGCTTTGTTAAATTTCTTGTTTCATTGATTAATAACCTCCTCTCTATCATAGCAGTATGTGTCCTCATGTTTCTGCCAACTCTAAATAAAATTTTCTGCATTTCCGGTGCGTGAGAACATTTAGATACTTCCTCATTTTTTCAAACTTCTTTTGGAGAATTGCAAAGTAAACGGACGAAGTAATGAAATTCTCTCATTTCACCTTACAAAAAAAAAGTAGACAAAAGAAATGTCCCTCTTGGATATTTGGAAGTAAAAGTTGGTAAATATTAAGATGTACAATGTAGAAGAGGTGCTGATATAAAATCAGATGACTGCTAGCTATTCTATGTTGTGTCATAGCCAGAGAAAAAGTATTTTTTAGGAAATGTTGATAACATCCTTAATATAATGTATATGATTATTCCAGCCCCTTTCTCTTTTTGGCAGGTAAACTACTGCTAAAATGTTTCACCGCTCCAGCCTGCTTCAATGAGGACACTAAGCACTTGACAATTCATGAGGCTCGCCTGAAAATACTGGTTTGAAACAATTCACTTTTTACTATAAAATTGTCACGGGTCAAAGTATATGTGTGTATGTGTTTTGTTTTAACAGGAATAATACAATCTTCAAATTAAACATTGAAAGCTCTTAGAGAAATGAAGGACATCCTTTCTGTTATGCCTTCACTAGGAGCAGAACGAACAAAAGATTTGTGGCAAAGAAAACAGCTTCCATTAAATCATTCACAATAGCTAGATGCACCACACAAAATAAATTTTCTTCTTTCTTATTCTGTGGAGATGTGAATTATTCAGTGGAGAAAATGAGGAAACATTGTCGCATCTGTTCATTGAATAAACAGGAAAGCTATTTTCGTATGATACTATTGACAAGGATTGAATGAAGTTGTTTACTTTGTCCAATTTCTTTTTCCCTACAACTCGGAGTGCAGATAACTTCACTTTCAGTAGAAGACACAATACAGGGGTTTTAACTTAGTTTCTGAAGACTGACAAAGTGCAAATGCTTTCATTTTTAGCAAAAGTTTGTTTCTTGTCTGATTAACGACCTCCTTTCCTTTCTTCCAGGTTAGTCCTTCCTGTCAGCTACTGCACAGGGGCCGACTCTCGTACCAAGAAAACCTTGTTAGCAATGCTGACAAGTTTAAAGAAAGATATCAAATTTGGTGCTAAGCTCTTTTCTTTAGCACAGAAGGAAATGAATATTATTCTTATCATATCTGGTGAAAGATGGTTCAATTATGGCAGTGAAGAGACTTTTAAAACCTTGTTATCCCAACGATTCTTTTGGCAGCAAAATGTTGAAGAAGAGGCTAACAATGCAATGAACTTCCTAACCTTGGCACAATTATAGGGGCTTGCCTCAAGAAATGAAATATTTTAAATTGGATCATCGAATATGTCGAATTCAGCTCAGTCTATATTGTAAGAAATGCAGGTTATTGTTTACAGGGTAACTCTCACAAGCTTGAAGGCATATTCATAGAAAGTCTAAAAATTACATTTAGATTAAAAAAAAAATACATTTAAATGATTCAAGGGGAATGCTGCTAGACAATTGGTTGCACACTGAAATATGCCTTTACATTGGCACTAGGTTTTCGCTTCTAACAAAATACCTGCATGCCGATCAACTGCCACTTGCAATTAATTGCAATTTTCTAGCAACACCCCTAAAAAGTGACAACTCTTTTCAAAATGTTGAATTAATTGTTTAAATAGATTGGACCTTACCACTGCATGGACAATGTGTGACTTTGGTATTTGAAAATAAAAGTTAATCACTTAAAGTTTTAGTGTGACACATTTTTTCTTAATTTCTGCAAAGATAACAACAAAAGTAAAATAAAAATAAAATGATACAGCCTTTCCATTCACCCTGACACACATAAAAGAGGGTCAAATGCCCAGAAAAGCAAACGGGTGAATGGATATCCTATTTATTCGACAAATGTCTTATAAGAATCCTATTTGTAAGCCTCCATAGGGAGAACAAAAGGAAAACACAGCTGTGTCATTCATAACAGCGGAAAAGATGGACAAGAACAAATCATGCAAATCCATTTAAAGATGATCTGATATTTTGTTGCCTTCCTTCACAATTTCTTTAAAAAAAATGATATTCAGCTGTTAACTTTCAACAAAGCACATGAAGTTGAATTTAATTGAAACATTACTTGACATAAACAGAAGTTTTTTTAAAAAATTTTGCTGACACAGGAAACAATATGTGGGACTACACTACAAAATTAATATCTCTATCCATTTTATTATCTGACAAACTTATTTTTATTTTATTTATACTCAATTATCAAATGTTTCCTCCCAAATATTTAGTAAGATCCACTTTTAGTATTCAGTGTAAATATCATTATCAGGATTATTTTGTGTTGTTAATATATTTTAACGTTCTCTTTAATGGTTACTATGAAGGATGACTTTATCGATCGTCATAGAGGCGGCTATTGCTGATTTGACTAATCTTGCAAATCCACTATGTCCCCTTATGATACGTTAATGCTTGATCCCTGCCCCTCCCTCAATCTGAACTTGATGGTCAACTCAATTCTACGCTGTAGTCACATCAACCAGACCAGCACCAAACTGGGAACAGACCGAACAAATCATCAAACTAAAAATCAGAATCTATTTAAAACTAGTGTTATGTTTCATAACGCTGTTCATAGATAATAATAATAATTTGCATTTATAAAGCGCCTTTTCGTAAGATTCAAAGCGCATTTTAGAGAAGGTAGAAGAAATACAGAACAGGCCAACAAATGCATACATGTACAGAAATAACAGAATGAGAATACATGGATTACAAACAAGTTAACATATTAATGGGGCATATAATTATAAGAAAAGGTGTGTTTTGAGACACTTCTTAAAGGAAGAGAGTGTTGGACTATTCTTAATTGTGAGGGAAAGAGAGTTCCAGATACGTGGGGCAGTTACAGAGAATGCCCAATCACCTATACGTTTGTTGGTACGAGGGACGATGAGTGTTTATGACATTGTCGAACGGGTATTATACTTAGATGTATGAGGGAGGAGTAGATCTGCAAGGTACACTGGAGCAAGATTGTTCACACATTTCTAAGTGAGGGAGGTTTTATAGGTTATGCGATTATTAATATGTAGCCAATGGAGATCGGATATTAAATGGGACACATGATCATATTTAGATTTACAAAATATGAGTCGTGCTGCTTTGTAGATATAGCAAAGGCTCTATGAACGACTGGTGACCCTTTCCTTCAAGGATAATCAGTGGTGCTGAATCCCACATGAGAAAAGGGTTACTAGTCGTTCGTAGAGTTCTGCATAGATCTACGATCAGCTGTTTGAAACATTTCGAGTGGGTTCAAATCTTTTTCCAGGCACCTGTGGTCCTTTCCACATCAGTAAGTTACCTAAGACAAAGCAATAGTTATGCACCAATAGTAATGGAAGCTTGACAATTTTGAAATTGTGATTTACATTACCGACCGATAAACATCCTCTACATCATAACTACACTTCTCCATGAGCCCTATCATTCCAAACCATGTTTTAAAAAAATGTCTCTATGTAGCACAAAAAATTGTTGGCACGCTAACTAAAACATGAATACCCCTTTTCCTTCCTTTGAATGAACATGACGTCTGCTGGAGGCAAAAAAGGTGTTCATTTATGTACTTTGGCAGAACATTAATGGTGACCTCCAAATTTCACAGAGTGAAAAAGAAGGATGACATATATCAAAAAGAGAGGTGAAAAATAATTGTCATAATTATGCAGTAAAAATTCTTGAAAGTTATATGATCGTATGAAAATATGAGCATGGAATGATGCAGACCTCATGAAGAGGGGGAGAAAATTATTGCAATAATAAGTATTTTAAAAAATGAAGTAAAAAAGGAGCTTGAGCTTTCGATCCTAGCAGAATCTTAATCATAAGCAACATGACAAGGAAATGAAGTGAACACACAAGTATATAGAAAAAGCTAAACGAGGATGTGGAGAGAAAACAGAAAGAACAGGATGTGAAGGGCAGCCAAAATATCATTAAAATCCATTGAAATGTGAGTTTGGAGTGATAAAAATATTATATCCTTATGATTTAAAATTAGGTCGGTTGTGTCCACTTTTCCTCCTTGGGTGGCAATAACAGACATTTTGGTAGTGCTAGAGAGAGAGCAATTTGTCTGACCCCAAACATAAGGAGAAGTTCCTGAAATACTGTTTCAACGTTCCTTTCTGATTTGTAGACTAGCTGCGGGTGTAATATTATTACATTATTATGGCTATAATAGTTTATAAATTCAAATAAATTTTGAGAAAAATGGCTCCATATGTACAAAAAGTGTTACCAATTTAATTGCCCAATATAAAATAGGTATCTTGATGTCACGAAATTTTGATGAAACGAAGCGAATTAATTGGGCCAGTATGAATGCTTATTCAGATCAGAGACAGAAATGTCTGAAACGATCTCTATTAATGAATTATGTACTTGTAGTATGTATCACTCATCTACTGAGTGAAGATCTACATTTTACCATTTCATCACTCAATGACTGCATATGGTCAATATGTTAACAGAGGAACTTCCTATAAATGTTGTCAATCTGCAGGGCCATTAGAAAGTTGTATCAATTACATTGTCGGAATGTTGTGCATTTGCAGCAATGAATTGCACATTTTTACAATTATTTAGTTATTCTTATATTTCTAAGAATTAAGGATGATTGGAATTTGAAGACTCATTGTTTGGAGTTTTCTTCCTTCCCTTAGAAGAAAACTAAATCCTTCACTGATAAAAATCAGTCATTTTCTGTACGTTTGAGATATGTCTGAAAAGAGATGTGTCATACTTTCCTCAATTGCTAAATCTATGACAGGAGAAATACTTATAATTGGGAATTAATGTGTCCTAATGAATAATATACCTGTATATAAAGCTCATTCCTACATGCATTTTGATTTTTATCTAACTCTATTCATATCTATTTATATACTTGCCTTTTAAAAAAATAAAGTTTATGAAAAGATTAATGGCATGAGGTCCTTCCTCATATGAGGAAAGATGGCTGGATGTTAAACACAAGAGGGCAGCAATCAAATATTCTCAGTTACAGATTCATTCAGTACACACCATCATTGAATTCATTTTGAAAAGTTTTTTTTAAAGTTTAGAAATGGAGGAAAAAAAAGCATTTTTACCATCTGGCGATAAAAATGACTATAATAAGCTTGATATCACTCAGCAACAGGAATTTTCTACCATACTCTTGTTTTGAAATATCTGAAGTATACACTGGTGGATCAAGGATTGGTCATTTAAGGGTCCGCCACAAACAAAAGAGGGGGGAAAAAGTAGCCATATCCTGATAGAGCAAAACAGCAGTAGGATAGAGGTTTTTCACCAGCAATTACACATCATACGTTTAAAAAAGTGGCCAGGGAAATATGAAGGATATTGTGTTCCTTAGTGCAACAATTAGAGCTGGAAAAAGTACACTTGACATTTTTTTTTAAATACCATATTAAACAAATTTAATTTGCTTCATAAATGCATGGAGGCCGGTCTTATGTAATCACGTCGCATTCTTTTCATTACCACAAATGAACCACATCAGAGTTGATTAGTACAGTACTCTATACGCTAGCATCCTTGCGGAAAGGTATTAATTAAGAAGCTTGTCGAGCGATAATACACCGTTTCCTTTCTGAAGAAGTTCAATAGACTCCCTTCAACTAGAGGTCAGAAAAGGTGCGACGACTTGCCCCCGTAAAAGAAATGTTTCCGGTTTGATGATATGTCAGATTATGCAAGACGTATGAGGAGTCTGTTGTGATATGGGAATTCACTTCTGAACAGATCTACATTTAGGCTACATTACTTTCAATTGAAGCAAAGACCTACAAGACCATTACAGGGAAAGGGCTCAAATTATGAAGAGTGCTTGGATAAAGTGTTTTGGATTAACAATGAATTACTATGCATCAAATCCACTTCGTGAAAATGCTCACGGTCCACGAAAAGATGATAGAGAGAAAAAGAAATGAGACAGAGTCAGAAACAAATTGTTGCAGGCCAAATGGGCTCAAGGGGGTTGTAGGGACAGTTATACATCTTGTCCAATTGTTGAGCTAGAGTGGGTTCCTGTTGAAAAATATTCAAAGAAAGAGACATTGCAATTTCATTTTTCCTGTTGGGAAGATGATTCTTCCCTGACAGTACGCTATATTTATCATGCAGGGGATATCACAGATACTAACATTTGGAGCACTTTGAAGCCTACATCATGAGCATAAGATACAAAGGCTTTTAGAGAAAATAAACAATTCCATTCAAGCATTCACAATCCCTAAATACACACAAAAGAAATTTCACTGCCTCTTATTCTGCAGCAATATGTCAATCGGGCATTGTATAATGGAAGGGGAGGGTACTTTTTTTATGTGTGTATCCAGCTTTAGTGAGTGCCTGAATGAATTCATTTACTTTGTCCAAAATCCTTTGTCCCATCTGCTAACAGTGAACTACCGTGAAGATACATGATAAACTAGCATTTTTAGCACTTATTGATGACTTTGAAGCCCAGTATTTGCAAAGCTCAATTTTTGTATACCATCAAATAAACCCAGAACATAATCATTTCACGACCTGGCAGGTGAGAATGTTTTAACAACAATTATGTTAACCAATGCCTTCTAATCATACCCGGTCATCAGCACCAACAAGGAAATTCCCATTGACCCCTCCTTACCTTTGAAACGATGAGCCATCCAGCCGACTTGAGCCAAGATGTTCGATGGTGTCATCAGCGTCTATTACACAAGGATTACCGTACGATGACAGGCTTTCTTTAGAGTAAGAGCGCCCTCTTGAGCCCATGGGGTGGTTAGATCTTGATGAGTGTCTGTCAGCAGCGTTGGAAGGATCGATGTGGTTTGGAGTGGACGGTCTTGATGATCTAGATTCTGTAATATTGAGGAATTGCAGCAAAAATGAAAAATGTGAGAATATTTCATAGAAAAGATTGTTGTGATTTGGAGTGGACGGTCTTGGGGATCTAGATTTTGTAATATTGATGGATTGCAGCAAAAATGAAAAATGTGAGAATATTTCATAGAAAAGATTGTTGTGATTTGGAGTGGACGGTCTTGGGGATCTAGATTTTGTAATATTGATGGATTGCAGCAAAAATGAAAAATGTGAGAATATTTCATAGAAAAGATTGTTGTGATTTGGAGTGGACGGTCTTGGGGATCTAGATTCTGTAATATTGACGGATTGCATTAAAAATTAAAATTGTTTTATTCCTTCAAAGAGATTGAGTGGACGATATTGATAACGTTGATTCTATGATAATTGTCTAAGCTGTCAATTCTGTTTGAAGGAAACTTTTCTCTTTTAAAGATAAGATCAATTTGATGAGCTGTGACTCCATTCAAATCTGTTGAGTGATGACAAAAAGCTGTTTGTAGAGCTGTACATAGCTTTTAGGAACTACAGCCCAGGACCAACCTGTTTTCATTGTTATTTTCTTAATGCACTAGCACCTATTTTCTTCCAAAATTATAAGTATTTGTGATTTAGCTTTGCAATTCAACCGCTAATAAGGGCATAAACTTCATGAAAGAAAAGGAGGTCATAAAAGTGAGCTTGAAAGAGTGTACATAGAAATTTGATGTTATAGAATCAATTAGGTGATGTAATGATAACGACATTTATTTTATCTTTCCAAGGTGGCAGCACAACCTACTGCTGTGTAATAGGGTTTCCAGGTGCTATTTTTTTTTCACAGGTTCCGGCACAGGGTAACACAGGATTATGCGTTACCCCTTGTGGGCCATTGGAGGAAAAACCAAAAAAATGACAAATTTATTTGAATGCTAAATCTCTCCCACTTCCTGAAAAGAGAATAAGTGATGGAATGGAGCCTATTATTCCTCTTGCACATGTGTCATCTGTCTTGTTTAATATCAATTGTTACTTTGGCCAGAACATCTTGAGATTGTATCTCCCATACCCATGGTGAAGCTTAGCGGTGTTTTACCAAGACAAGAAAAACTTTAAGAACAACTGATATCAGTTCTTGTGCTAAATGATTTCAATACAAGAACTGATACCAGTCGTTTTTAAGGCCATTCTTAAAATCGTTTGTATCTTGGTGAAACATCGCCCTAGTTGACATCAGCACATAGTGAGACAAATAAATAGCCTACAGCAATTAATACTGTAATTTTGTTGGGTACAAACCTTTACTTAAGCTCCGCCTCCTTGGATCACCTGACCCATGTCTGGAATCACGTGACCTGGAAGTGATAATCTCCGAACGTGGTCTGAACGACACTTCCTCATAATCTGGTTCCGTTCTACTGCGTCCATTTTGGCTTACGTAACCATCGTCATTAATACGACTATACGGATCCTCCTTCTCAACCCCATTCGTCCATTGATCATGTCTTGATACTCGATCTTCCCCGTGCCTAGAGGGCGCCCTTGATTTTCTAGACTTATCAACAGTTGCGTACATAGGTATATCGCCACCATTTGAAGTTCCATTATGGTGTCGCGAGTCGTTGCGATGTGCGTGTCTACTGCCTGCAGGTGATTCGCTCCTCCTCCTCGATTGCCCTCTTCGTTCTCGCCTGTCGCTATCGTACGACCCGTCCGTATCATCGTCAAAGCGTACAGATCTGGACGGAGAAGGCGGCCGTGAAGATTTGCGTAGCGCTGATGGCGTTGTCGGTCGCGAAGAGGTGGTTTTCTCTTCAGATTCAGTTCTAATGGGAGTGTCTTGGAACACTATATGCGTGACTTGTTCTGTTTCCAGAGAGTCTGTTGAAGAGTAGTGCTTCGGCCGGGCGCCCTGCTCTGCCCATAGGTCACGCGGTGAACCCTCGTCTGGCGACCTTGGACTAAATGAAAAGAAATAAAGAAAGACTTATTTAATGAAAACAATAACCGTACTGATTTCAGTGAGCTAGGATTTTGTGGTCCCAACATCTTTTATGATCGGGCAATACTTGTTAAAGCTTATGAGCAATCAAAAGCCATTGCTATTCAAATGTAGAAATATCATTTTGGGGCCACCAAACATCTATTTTTTTATCAATTCAAAGGCCATATAGGTCCCATGTAAGTATCAAAGAAATTGAAGTAAATGTTGATGATTGTATATCTTCTGTGACCAAAGACAGATTCTTGTCTATTTATCACAGGGATATGTTTGAAACCTCTATCATTCTCCCAATCGAAACAGCCTTAATAAATGGGGAAGAAGCAGTGGAAAATATAATTCTTTAATGCTATCCCTCATCATGTCATAACAGAATAAAGGCTTAACTATCTCCACATAATCTACACATATTTCTAGACGAAGAGGATGTTGTTAAAAAAAATACAAATGATAGCAAATCAACTGAGTCGATCATTTGCAACTTGGCAAATTTTCATTTGGGAAACAGAATAAAGTTGCCACTGTAGACTGATACCCTATATTGACAGGTTCTATAACTACTTTCATCTGGATCCAGTGACAAAGGGGCCACTATACACAGGTGCCTGAGAAGAATCCTGTTGGACTATATTTACATACCTTTTCTCCTTGGTGAACGGCTGTATGCTATGGTCAGCCTTGAGGGGTCCGCTCGGTCCCTTGGGCGTTGTCCTCATTGGCCCATCTCTGTTACCCTTTGAGAGGAGCCGGAACGAAGATGGAATCGGTCTCTTAGAGTTATACCTGCATCGTAAAGGGATGAATGTTTGGAGATTAGGACGATATTGATTGTGAAGATGATGGATGAT
>BQKZ01012657.1:2560-13404 GCA_036244855.1 Temnopleurus reevesii | reverse complement strand
CCAAATTTAAGCTGATGACCTTTTTTTTTTGCTTGTCAGCTCAGCCGGGAGGGGAGGGGGGCGCCAAAATTTTGGCTCAGCCCTCCTGGGGGGCGCCAAATTTGACGTAAGGACATTTTTTATTTTGGTTGTCAGCTTAGCGGGGAGGGGCGGGGGCGCCAAATTTGGGCTCAGCCCCCCAGGTATGAAAATCCTGGGTGCGCGCCTGAGATTGGACACAGGTTAGGAAAAGATTGGACATAGATATGGCTCAGATGAGACTCAAATGCAAGACGGTTTTGGCTCAGATGGTTCTGAGATGGGAAATACATATCACAAAGATCAGACGGGACTGATGTAGGGTCGGATGAGTCCAAGATTGGAAACAGGTGGGACACAAAGTGTGGATAAGGTGGGATGATGAAGGACCTTAATGGTCTGACTCAGGTTGGGTCACATGGGAATCAGATTGTCCACAGTTGTGTTCAAATTAGATGCTATTGTTACCATTTTAAAGAAGGAAAATAGTGATTGAAAAAAATAAGTTACATCATAAACAGATAAATGATTTGAATACGTCATTATCATCTACCACTAGGTATGGATTGGGTTGTGTCCAACGGAGCTCGCCCAGGAGTTGTGTCCATGTCCCTTGGAGGCGGTGCCTCTTCCACCACTGATGCCGCAGTCAAGCGCATGTATGATGCTGGATACACTGTCTCTGTTGCCGCTGGTAACAGCAATATGGATGCTTGCGGAACCTCCCCTGCTAGGTCTGGATATGTAAGTAATTCCTTGAGCCCTGGGAGGTGTTTCACCAAGATAAGAAAGACTTTACGCACGACTTTACATTCGACTGGTACCCCTTCTTGTGCGTAATGGTTCACATCATTACGCGCATTCAGCGCAAGAACTGATACCAGTTGAACGTAAAGTCGTGCGTAACTTTAAGAACGACTTGGTGAAACACCGCCCTGGTCACATAGGGCCCTGGAAGCAACACGATTCAACATGATTCTGTGTTCGGAGGCAGTGTTAACTCGTGTTGCTTCCGAGGTCCTATGTGACCGGGGTCTTAAGAGGATTTGTCCTAATGCTTTACAGTCGTTGTTGCCAGGGAGATGCGTAGGGTTAGAGCGCCCTCGTAAAAATGTGAACACATAAAAAAAGAAGTAGAAAAAAGGGGGATGCGTCCCACGTTCAAGTGCATTCCTGGTTGCGTGCATACGTTAATAGTAGCAAATTTCGATGAAAGGCAAACATTAAAGAGAAGTCTTTAAGTAGCTTTAGGATACACCGTCTCTGTCGCCGCTGGTAACAGCAACATTGATGCTTGCGGTACCTCCCTTGCTAGGTCCGGATACGTAAGTAGGTTGCCAGGAGTTGCGTAGGATTAGGGCGCCCTCGTGAAAAAAAATGTGAAAAATATGTAAATCTAAAGAAAGAAGTAGAAAAAAAATAGAATGGACGGATGGAAGGGACGGATGGTGTGTGCATATTGTACAATTTCGGTAAAAGGCAAACATTACAGGGAAGTCTTAAAGAATAGTTTTAGGATACACCGTCTCTTTTGCCGCTGGGTCCTTCCATGTCAAGAGACTTTGAGTTGCTTCAACAGCAACCAACATCAGGAAACAACGAACGGCGTTTTAACTGATACGTCTTTAAAGGATCCCGAAAAAATACTTAAAATTATTTATCGAATCGCTATTTTTTAGTTTAAAGTTGGCAATCGTAGGCCTGTACGTTTTTGATAAGACAAAATGTGTTAGAAATGTCTTCAAGTTGATGTACAGTGCAAGTTAGTGCAACTTCATTGCTTATCACTATAATTCTTAGAAAAATGGATTTGTAGTGAGGTATGGTTCCATATAATATATTGTTCTGGGCTCTTGAAAGGATAACAGGTAGACAAGAATTCTTACTTCCGCTGTATGTCCTAAAATATGCCATTTTTCACCAAACAAACACCCTACAACAGTGTACGATATGAAATCAGGTATTTCTTTCTGAAGGATACACGTCCCACAAGCAGTGCCTCTAAATGATATATGTATCCTTTCGTAGGCTTTGACCGTTGGCGCCACTGACGATTCCGATGCCCGTGCCTCTTTCTCCAACTATGGCTCCTGCCTCAACATCTTCGGACCTGGAGTTGACATCACCTCCGCCTGGCATACATCTAACAGGGCTACCAACACCATCAGCGGTACCTCCATGGCCTGCCCACACGTCTCAGGTATGCATGCATACATAGGCCTATACAAATATACGCACACATAAACACACACACACACACACACACACACACACACACATCACTACCTCCCACCTGGCATACATCTAACAGAGCTACTGGCATCATCAGCGGTACCTACGTGGCTTGCCCATACGTCTCAGGTATACATATACACATACATACACACGCACTCATAAACACATGCACACATATACATATGTACATATCACCTCCGACTGGCATACATCTAACAGGGCTACCAACACCATCAGTGTTACATCCATGTCTTGCCCACACGTCTCAGGTATACACGTATATGTACACATATACATGCATATGCACATGTACACATAACCACGTACACACATCACCTCGGCCTGGCATACATCTAACAGGGCTACCAGCACCATCAGCGGTACCTCTATGGCCTGCCCACACGTCTCAGGTATACACGCATACTTACACCCATCACTGCGCATGCATACATAAACACGATGACGATTAAAAATCAATTCATAAAAAATTAATCGATTGAAAATAAATCGATGGTGCATTTTTTTGTCAAAGACTTACGACTAAAATTTGTATGTTACGGGCCCCTGATTTTGCTTTCATAGTGTCTATTTTTGTTTGTATTTTCAGGTGTTGCCGCCATCGTCCTGGCTGACAGCCCATCCATGTCCCCATCCAACGTGTACAACTCTATCCTGAGCTCTGCCACCAGTGGTAAGGTGACCAACAAGGGATGGCTCTCACCAAACCTCATGCTTTACACCAACTAAATCATGAGATGATGGAATATTGAACAAGATTGTTGAAGTTATGATGGCTTGAAAAGTGATTTTAAGAAGATCGAATGTGCAATAGAAACGATTAAAAATTATGAATTGTGAAAAAGTAATATTGAATATCGATGACTATTCATTCAATCGTGTTGTGGGCTCGTGTGTTTATGTGTGTGTGTGTATGTGTGTGTTTGTGTGTGTTCTTGTTGGTTTACATGCTTATCATTTTGTTGATGAGACCCTTCAGTGCTTTTAGTGTGTGTGTGTATATATATATATATATATATATATATATATATATATATATATATATATATATATATATATATATAGGTGTGTATAGTTAGACGTGAGTGCGTTGATAACTATCTGAGTATATTTGTATTTATAAGAGCAGATGAGAGAGCAGATTAATGGCTGTGTGTGTGTGTGTGTGTGTGTGTGTGTGTTTATGTCATCTAATTGTCGGTATGTACGTAGGTGTGTGTGTGTGAAGTGTTACATGAGCGCATTGATGAGCAGATGAGAGAGCAGATTAATGGCTGTGTGTGTGTGTGTGTGTGTGTGTCATCTCATTGTGCGTGTGTACGTATATGTGCGTAAAACGCAGAGCTGAAGATGAGTGAAGGGCAGATAGTCCGTGTCCTCATCTAACGTGTACAACTCTATCCTGAGCTCTGCTACCAGTGTTAAAGTGACCAACAAGGGATGGCTCTCACCAAACCTCATGCTTTACACCAACTAAATCATGCGATGATGGAATATTGAACAAGAATGACGAAGTAATATGCTTTAGAAGTAATTGTAGAAGATCGAATGTGCGATAGAAAGGAATAAAAATTATGAATTGAGAAAAAGTAATATTAAATAGCGATGACTATTCATTCAATCGTGTTTGTGTACAGCTATAGTGAGGGTTTATGTGTGGGTTTGTGTGTGTGTGTATGTGTTCTTATTGATGTACGTGTTTATTTGTTGGTGAGACCATTGGCAGGGTTATATATGTATGTGTACGTGTATGTATGTGTGTATATATGTACGTGTGTATAGTTTTACGTAGGTGCGTTGATAACGATCTGAGTATATCTGTATTTATCAATGTTTATATGAGCAGATGAGAGAATAGATTACTGGCTGTGTCTATGTACATCATCTCATTGCGGTTGTGTCCATGTGTGAGTGTGCGGATGTGTATGTATGTGGTGTTTGTATGTTATTGTGTCCGTCTGTATTTGTTAAAGTGAATTGACACAGAGCTGAAGATGAGTGATAGGCAGATATTCCATGTCCCATCCAATGTCTACAACTCTATCCTGACCTCTGCCACCAGTGGTAAGGTGACCAACAAGGGATGGCTCTCACCAAACCTCATGCTGTACACCAACTAAAGCATGCGATGATGGAATTAAAATGCGATCGTTTAAGTTATGATGGTTTAAAAAAATGATTAGATAAACTTAGATGTGCAATAGAAAGGAATAAAAATTATGATTTGTGAAAAAGGAATATTGAACTATTAATGACTATTCATTCAATTGTGTTTGTTGTGGGCTTATGTGTGTGTGTGTGTGTGTTCTTGTTGGTGTAATTGCTTATCATTTTTGTTGATGACACCCTTGACTGGTTTTGTGTGTGTGTAGGTGTGTGTATGTGTGTGTGTGGTGTGCGTGCGTGTGTATATGTATATGTATGTGTATATTTGCGTGTGTTTAGTTTTNATGTGTGAGTGTGCGGATGTGTATGTATGTGGTGTTTGTATGTTATTGTGTCCGTCTGTATTTGTTAAAGTGAATTGACACAGAGCTGAAGATGAGTGATAGGCAGATATTCCATGTCCCATCCAATGTCTACAACTCTATCCTGACCTCTGCCACCAGTGGTAAGGTGACCAACAAGGGATGGCTCTCACCAAACCTCATGCTGTACACCAACTAAAGCATGCGATGATGGAATTAAAATGCGATCGTTTAAGTTATGATGGTTTAAAAAAATGATTAGATAAACTTAGATGTGCAATAGAAAGGAATAAAAATTATGATTTGTGAAAAAGGAATATTGAACTATTAATGACTATTCATTCAATTGTGTTTGTTGTGGGCTTATGTGTGTGTGTGTGTGTGTTCTTGTTGGTGTAATTGCTTATCATTTTTGTTGATGACACCCTTGACTGGTTTTGTGTGTGTGTAGGTGTGTGTATGTGTGTGTGTGGTGTGCGTGCGTGTGTATATGTATATGTATGTGTATATTTGCGTGTGTTTAGTTTTAAGTGAATCCGTTGATAACTAATTAAGTATAATATGTGTCTTTACATATATGAGCAGATGAGACAGTAGCGTGGTGGTTGTATGTGTGTGCGTCATCTGATTGTGGGTGTGTACGTGTATGTTTCTGTAATTTGATGATGATGTGTGATTGGCAGATAGTCCATGTCCCCATCTAACGTGTACAACTCTATCCTGACCTCTGCTACCAGTGGTAAGGTGACCAACAAGGGATGGCTCTCACCAAACCTCATGCTTTACACCAACTAAATCATGCGATGATGGAATTAAAATGCGATCGTTGAAGTTATGATGGCTTGAAAAATGATTTTAAAAAAGTTGAATGTGCAATATAAAGGAATTAAAAGGATGAATAGTGAAAAAGAAATATTGATTATCGATGACTATTCATTCAATCGTGTTTGTTGTGGGCTTATGTGTGTATGTGTGTGTATGTGTGTACGTGTGTGTATGCATGTGGCAAAGGCTGATATGGGATTATGAATAACTGTGTATGTATATATACCGAGTGTTCTGGTGTGTATGTTTGTGTTTTTTGTACGTGTGTGTTCGTCTGTCTGTATCGCTGATGTAAATTGATGCAGAGCTGAAGATGAGTAATGGGTACATCTAACGTGTACAACTCTACCCTAAGTTGACCAACAAGGGATGGCTCTCACCAAACCTCATGCTTTACACCAACTAAATCAAACGGTGGTGGAATATTGAACAAGATTAATGAAGTAATGATGTTATGAAAAGTGATTTTAAGAAAGTGATTGTGCAATAGAAAGGAATTAAAATGATGAATTGTGAAAAAGAAATATTGAATATCGATGACTATTCATTCACTTGTATTTGTTTATACAGCTTTTTTTGGTGCGTGTGTGTGTGTGTATGTTTTTGTTGGTGTAAATATTTATAATTATTTTTGTTGATGAGACCCTTGACTGTTTGTGTGTGTGTGTGTTTGCGTGTAGTTTTACGTGGATGTATGGATAACGATTTGAGTATGTACATCTATATTATTTCATATGAGGAGATATAGTGGTTGTATGAGTGTGCATTAGCAGAAGTTCATCTCACTGTGTGTGTGTGTGTGTGTGTGTGTGTATGTGTGTGTATGTGTGTACGTGTGTGTATGCATGTGGCAAAGGCTGATATGGGATTATGAATAACTGTGTATGTATATATACCGAGTGTACTGGTGGGTATGTTTGTGTTATGCGTACGTGTGTGTTCGTCTGTCTGTATCGCTGATGTAAATTGATGCAGAGCTGAAGATGAGTAATGGGTACATCCAACGTGTACAACTCTACCCTAAGTTGACCAACAAGGGATGGCTCTCACCAAACCTCATGCTTTACACCAACTAAATCATGCGATGATGGAATTTAGATGAAATCGTTGAAGTTATGATGCCTTGAAAAGTGATTTTAAGAAAGTTGAATGTGCAATATAAAGGAATTAAAAGGATGAATAGTGAAAAAGAAATATTGATTATCGATGACTATTCATTCAATCGTGTTTGTTGTGGGCTTATGTGTGTATGTGTGTGAGGTGGGTATGTTCGTGTTCATGTACTTGTTTATTATTTTGTTGATGGGGCCCTTGGCTGGTTTTGTATACGTGTCTACGTGTATGTATGTGTGTGTGTATAGTTTTACGTGAGTGTGTTGATAACGATCTGAGTATATATATGTATTCATATGAGCAGATGAGATAGCAGATTAGTGGCTGTAATACTGTGAATGCGTGTGTGTGTGTGTGTGTGTGTATGTGTGTGTGTGTGTGTGCATGAATGTGCATAAGTGTGATATGTTTTGAAAAGACCGTCAGCGGTGGCACTGTGCTTCAATTTTTAGGTAGGGTGATGTGCATGGCTGAATACTTTATACTTATATATTTATGAATGTGTTCAATTTACAACAATTCGATAGCACTAAAAAAAAGATCTAGTCTGAACAAGATGTCACTCTTATGTTCCACAGGAAATACATGTATGTTCAAAAGGTTTTTAAAAGGTAGAAAAATATCCGGGCAACTTATCTGCCCTAAATTTCAACGATGGAAATTAGATCACAAAAAAGTCACAAAAAGAACGCTCAACGTTTTGTTAGAAATTATAAAAGACCGATATTTATTTCAGTATTAGTCAATATCACATGAATTCAAATAGTAAGTAGTGATATTATAGTACATCATATTCATAAGTATTGAAGATGTTTACAGACCATTTCAACGACTACTGGCCCACTGCGGTACAATGTTTTAATCATACATTGTAAATTACTTACATATTCCATATCATGATGGTATTAATTTGAACAAATATTCCAGAATTCTTGACGAATATTCTAAAGTTGATTTTAGTATCTGAATACAAATTAATAATAGCCCAGCAGCTTATTAAAATCATTGTTTCGCGTATACTTGAGAATTAGTACGATGTGCAAATGGTAATGTTTCGATAATTATTTGCAATAAACTGCATATTTCTACCAATGTCGTTAGGTCTTTTAATGTCGGTCCCCATTGTATTGAAAATATTAACATTTGATTAATAATTTCGAAGAGTTCCAGCATTATACATCCTTACAAATATTGTGCAAAATTGCGTGTGGTTATGTGCAAAATACGTGTGTGTATATATATATACAATACTGTTTACACAACTCATTCTAACCAACCATGGCCAAATTCTGCCATATTTTAACAAATATTTAGCAATAGTTACCAGAGCAACATGAGAAAAATTCAACTATAAGTTGGACCTATTTTAACCGATAGTTAACTGACAGTATATTGCCCACTGTCGAATAAAATTTTGTCCGATGGGTAAAGACTATTTTAATGATATTTCGCCAAACCGTGGCGATGATAATTTTGAAATGTTCTGTGTCAATACGCTATCTATTTGGAAATTACAAGGACAGTAAATGTATGTTTTCCTTCAAATTGGAATGGTATGAAATAGAACTGAATATTTTATACCTTTAAACTTGAAACTTGGAATGTATATATAGTCAATTCCACAATTAATGGCAATAAAAAGTTAATATCCGAACAATACATTAACGTGTCTTTCATCGGAGTTATATGAATAAATACAAAAATATAAATATACATGTGCATGAATGATATATATAATCTACATAATCAAATGCTGATTTTATGATTAAGGACAGGCAATTTTATACTGTTTACACATTTTAAAAAATGGTAACATAGAACAAAGCAATCCCTCCCCTTATCTTGTACTTTTTTTTTTTTATTTAAGGGGAGTATCTGGTATATAGAAAAGTTTTCAGGTAATGTTTATCAAATATGTGTTTTCTGTGAAAGAACGCCGTCTTTGCCGTCTTTAGTATGGAAGCATTTTCATTATTTCTTGCCCATACATCCAAAATATTTCTAGTTCGGCGATTGAAAGATCCTCTTAAGGATGGTGATATCAGACTTATGAATATATCATCGATTGTTTTGAGAATCAATACGATATACGAATTGACATGGCATTCTAACAATTATGACATCACCAAACAAAAATATGATGAGAGGAACACCGTCTTATCTGCTCATCGTGCAGAATTGAAACAAAGCTAAAGATACAATAGCAATAAATAATAGTATATGTGGGATTAGATAATGATATGTAACATATATGACATAACGGATTAGTTACCATGCTTAAAGAAATGTAAATTGCAAAATGATTACCTTGTCATAGAATTCGGAACTATTCGACGCAACTTCATAAACTCAGGCGATTTAATCACACCGGTAACGTAATATTTTCGAACAATGTTTTTGGCAATTTAGCAAAAAATATAGCTTGACCATTGTACATAGATAGAATGATATCATATTCAGTGAAATTCAGACGACTTTGGACAAAATAATACAGAAGACTAGAATGCTACATTTTTGAAACTCTTATGAAGTCTCAAATTAGAAAAATATAGAGTCTTGGTTAATGGAATGTGTATCTTCTTCTTCTTCTTCTTCTTTAGTTGGTTTCCTCCTGGTCAGGAGAACTGCGAGGTTCAGGAAGTCGCAGGTGTGGTAGGGAGTTGTCGGGGGAGGGGGTGTATCATGACAGCGTAGTAGCCAGATATAAGAATTCTGTAGAATTGTACACATTCAAGACATATTGTCTCAAAGCATCAATTATTGACCATTTTGTTACACTTTCGTGACTTTAGAAGCTTAATATCTCATGTAATTCTTCAAATGCTCAAATCATCCTTTGCCAATGTTTGCACTAATATAAAATCTCTATAAAATGTGGGATGTGAAAATGCATTAGTACCATATAATGAGTACAGTTATTACATCTAATAAGTATCTTTTTTTAATGGAATTTGCCATTATTACAATGAATATAAACATTTTTTTTTCAGGGAACGGGGATCTGCGGGCACTGAATTGAAGTGGAGAGGTTGTGGTTAACAATATTTACTCACTGCCATATTATGTTTGCTTATTTGATTTACTTTAAAAATTTGTCATTTGCGCACATTTTCGAAAAAAATGTCTGCATACGTAATAGCAGGGTGTAAAATTGTTCACTGAAGCCCCTCTACTTTCAGCCCCCATCCATCGGTCGCGCCAATTTGTAAGTAGATGGTTCTAAACCATAGTCATTTAGTAAAAACCTTTAAACAGTGTAGGTCGGACCTCGGACTCTTGTTCGCAACAGCTGTGGTCGCTGAAACTGTTTAGAACCAGTTCCAATGATGATCAACTATTGTGACGTAAAACTTTGGCAATCCATACAATTTTCAAATGAGTCTTTCCATTTTGATATGACATTTTCGATCTCTTCGACCTTTACTCTTCATTATCTCTTCACTTATCACTTATCGAATAGTTAAAGATCATCTCGCCAAATCTTCATCTGAATTTCTCGTGACAACTGTAGTTGTGGTAGTTGTAATGGTTGTGGTTGCGATGACATCGTCCAGTGCGTTCGGAGCTCGCGGACTCTATGACATTGTTCGCAACCGCTGTGGTCGCTGAGACCTCGTACGCATGAAAATGTTTATCACCAGTTCCAATGACGATTGCGACATAAAACTGACGTTGATGAATCTTCGTGATCTAATACTTTGGTAATGTATATACAGTGTGTCTCAATAAAAATGTAACACTTTTGAAATGGTTGGCAAATTGACCATATATGGTTTTATGAAGAAATGTTGATATGTATAGAAAGCTGAAGGATTGACCTTTCTAATGATATGAAAAAGTGGAAAAAAGAATCATGCTTCGATGAACAGTAATCACTTAAGTTAGATGTATGAAAATGTGCCTGCGCAGGATTTTTCCTTTCAATTTTGGACAAGTAAGCTACTTGTTGCTTACAAAAAGATTTATCTGAGATATTTAGGATCAATGAATCAACGGGTATTTTGATTAGATTGAATACCATTCCTTTTGCTCTATTATTTATCAATTCCGAAAAACCACCTCCCCCACAAACACACACACACGCACACACTGCCACTCCCATCGTATTGTAAAAAAAAAAGTTAAATCTTTTTATGTAAGATGTTCATGTTGTTTTTATTTTCTTCT